>JACCPG010003034.1:0-72221 GCA_016069955.1 Drepana arcuata | reverse complement strand
AGTGCTGCTCGGCCTCCAATTAATATTTCATATGACTGCAATTGGAAATAGACTCTTTATCCATTTGGTTTGGTATTGTCAAGAATACGCGCGATGCACAGCATATATTTCTTTAAAAATATTTATAGTCCGCAAATAGGATACGGCCGCCGAGGTCATTGTTCCACAAAAATATCCGAGAGTCACTTTTTACTTTTGCATACGATAAAATATAAGAGTTTACGCTATAATAGTTATTACAAACGCCGCAGCGAAGGAATAAACGAATAAAATAAGTGAATAGGTTAATCTACTGCCGCCATTATTGTCGCACGGAAACTGAAATGTCTTGCTAATAAACATCAGAAAAAGTAAACACTAACCAATGTTATGAATTACTATTGAAACGAATTGACAATTTAGCGAATTATTATGAATTAAAAGGTCAAGAAGTTACCTATTCTACTCAGTAACAAAGGGATGTGAAATATAAGTACATACGAAAATGAGGTTCGTATATTTATATCAGCTCAGTGAAAATGTTTTAAATTCAGGACTGAGGACATGGACCTAGAATTAATAATTTAATAACAATTAGACCTAAACAATACGAAACCTGACAACATCACAATAACTAGGCACTTCGAAATCCAGATGTAAACACTTTAATAGAAAATAGTCAAATAAACTTGTACTAACCTGCGTATAAACGAATTAATAACACCTACAACGTAGCGAAACTATTTTCGTCAAGTAATTGCATAGCACATAAGACATAGGCCTCAAAGTTCGAAACTACGACCAAAACATTCACAAGAGTCGAAGATGGCGGCCATTGCATTTTCTTGATACAAAACAACGGGGATTCATGAAACATGTCGGACTACTATGAACTTCCGGTCAAATACATGAATAAAATTATAATACATCATGCGATTATTTTACATCAATGTAATGTATTTAAAAAATATATAAAAAGATTATTTGGAGGATCATGTAGTTTTATTCTAATAACTGAATGAATTTTATTGATATTCAAAATTACAAGTTATGTATTTGATTAGCATTTTGTCTATGCCTAGAAATAGGAATAGTCTATTTTCACATTTCGTGGTCTATGATAGCCATAGTCAATATTCACGATTTTTTTGAGTTATAGATGCGATCAAGTTAGCATATGTGATATAATTTTATCCCGAGGCATAAATTATCGTAATGTGGGAGAATACTGACCTATCTTCTTTTTGTGTTTTATTTACTAGATAAAACATTATTTAAATAAACTATAATATCATAGACATAGATATTTTATTTTATTAATATTGTTATCACTGATATCTACACTTTGTACTTACAACATAAGTAAAATCCGTGAAAGCAGTAAGTAGTTCATGAATGTGTAAAATCATAAAATAACATTTTGGTTAAATAAATAATTAAAAGCCGCGGTGGCCTAGTGTAGAGTAGCCTGCAACACAAAGATTTCAAGTTCGAATCGCGACTGTACCAATGAGTTTTTTCTGAACTTAAGTGATTAGTCACACCACGAGTTTTACGGTGAAGGCAAACATGGACAAAAAACCTGCATACGTTTGATAAGAAATTCAAAAGTTCTCGCGCACGAGAATACAAGACGTGCGTGAGTAACGGCGCCTAAAAAATATATCTCTGCCGGAAAGTGGGTACTACTTATACACCTCTAGATAAAAATTTTGCTGTGAGAGAAGCTTGACTGGCTTGCAAATTGAATAGACCACAAGGCAACGGGGCACAGGGAGTAGTAATTTTACAAAACCATCTGGCTTCATAGCTAGCTTCCATGCGGACGAGCTTATTTAGGGGGGATCGCTATCATTGCAATTCCGATCGTAGCTAGGGCGAAGGAGTCCCACTACACATACTTATCATCACACAACATAGTATGTATGAATGTACATAATATATACTATGTTGTGATGTTACGAGTAGAGTTGCCGATTGAGTAGAGCGTCAGTTTCTCTAAGCTTTCAGACGTCTTGCACTTCAATCACATTCATCACTCTCTCAATGGTACTTTTAAGCTCAATGCGTGTATAACATTCCTATAAGCGGTAGAATTCCTCAATAGTCAAACATCAAATTGATAGACACTCAGGCAAGATTATAAAGGTCTTTGTAACTTTTTTGTGCGGAAACGAAAGAAACTATAAAATATTTTTAGTCAGTGCGGTAGTGAAAGAAGTCTGTAAAGGCAACTGGAACTCTACTCTTTATGCCAACCTGTGAGGGACTTCTTTTTTGTACACCAATTGGGTGGCAAACAAGCATCAAAGATAATTATATGTATGCATGAATAAAAATACATATTATCAAGCTGAATAAATCAATTAAAATAATTTTGGGTAAAAAGCGACGAAAATGAGCTTAGTTATTGTGCTTAAAGATGAGCACAAAATGAAAATAGTGCAAAAAAATAATTTTAGGAACTCTTGATCTGTGGTACAGTAAAAAGTGTCAAAGTGGCATGGCAATCAGGCAGGGTGTACTAAAGTGAGGTTATATTATTAGAAAAGTTACAGAAATTAGAAGTAATAAGACCTTAAAATGACAGACTTTGTATTAAATGATAGTGATACTGAAGTCGATTCTGATGAGGAGGTTTGCATTAATTTATATAAATAAATTTGTTTATCCGAGTGGTGTTTTCTTCTGTTTTTTTAAAACTGTATTTTTCCTTTTAGTTGCAAGAAGCTTTTGCTAAAGGCTTATTGAAGCCTGGTTTAAATGAAGAAATTGAGAAAATCGAGAAGACATACGTGAATAATATAGCTGATTTGAAAGTTAAATTAAAGGAATTTAAATTGAAGTTGCCGTGGATCGAAAGCCTTGATTTAGTGACCACAGTTGCTCCCATGGCGCCAGATGTAGCTTTACAGATTCAAGAAACTGCACAAAGGAGGAAGTGAGTACTTCATTATTTATACTTATTACTCAACAAACAGTATGCCACCACTGCTACCCATGGTGTTAGGAACTATTATCAACTTATTACTATAAAAGTCATGGAGTTGCTTGATTTAAATATGTAAATTTAAATTATATAATATAATATACAATAAAAAACTGGTACTCTATACACATTGCCTACCCCAAGTCCCTAAGACTCGGTGTGATGATATGTATGTATGTATAAAACATATCCTCATGCCTTTCCACAAGTGGTAGGCAGAGGCATACAGGAAGAACCCACACCAACTTTCGGCCAGAGATATTTTTAGGTGCCAATGTATCAGATGCTGTCCATCTCTGCTACATTACTGCACTATACATGTCTTTGAATTTCATCTCAAATGTATGCAGGTTTCTACTTGATGTTTACCTTCACTGTCAAGCTCGTAGTGTGACTAAACACTGCCTGCAGTTGCAAACAAATACATTTGTTTGTAACTGTTATCTGTGGCCAAGAACTGTGCAAAGTCAAGTCTGAAAAATAAACCTCTTTAGAATTATTTACCTTAGTTAAAGTATACAATACTAATTCATTTATTTGTCAGGAATATCAAAGAGAATAGAAAAGGGCAGCAAGGGTATGACCCCAGTCAAGATCCCGTCTTGAATGAGTTCAAGAGGGAGAACCTCATTCACCGCCAGGCTCAGGCTGCAGTCACAGAGGGCATCAAGAAACTAAAGGAGCTTGGAATTGCAACAAGGAGGTGGGTAGACAATATGAAAATTGGAATATACTGTACAATTCTATTATAACCCAGTATGGTCTCTGATCTTCTAAGGTAGGGACTTATCAATGTTAATTTGCATACAGACTAACATATCATCATGCCGAGTCCCCAATGGGGTAGACGGAGAGAATAGTCCGCCAGTTCTCTCTAGACTTAGATCTCTCTTTTGAATCTGTCAATTTTGATTTGAGTGAATTAATTTGACAAATGTTGCCCCAATAAGTATCAATGGTATTATTTTGCAACAAATGTTGAATTCCAACCAATTGAAACCATAGTTATAGAAAGCATAAGGTTCAAATGAACCATCAAGATCCTGCCAGTTGGACACATAAATTTACACCACAAGGGTCCCCAAAGGGGTAGGCAGGGGTGTATAGGTAATACCCACACACCCACTTTCCGCCAGTGATATATTTCTCACGCCTTCCCACAAGGGTCCACGAAAGGGGTAGGCAGAGGTGTATAGGTAATACCCACACACCCACTTTCCGCCAGAGGTATATTAGGTGCCAACGTGACAGATGGCGAGTCCATCGCCGTTACTCAAGCACGACTATACATACGAATTTCTTCTCAGACGTATGCAGGTTTCCTCTCGATGTTTTCCTTCACCGTAAAGCTCGTGGTGTGACTAATCACTGTACTTAAGTTCAGAAAAACTCATTGGTAGTCGGGATTCGAACTTGCGACCTTTGCGTCGCAGGCAACTGCTCGAACCACTCGGCCACCACGGCTCTGTTTCAATATTTCAATTATATATTTCATATATTTCAATTTACAATAAATATTTCTATAATCTGTCATATTAATAAGTATATATATCTCAAGCGAAAAGAGCCTGTTGTCAGGTCAGTGATGCATGCAAGAAGGCATGCATGTAAGTTGTTATTGATGTTACTATAGTCACACAATTAATCACAAATTTCCAGGCCGGATGACTACTTTGCAGAGATGGCCAAGACAGATGAGCATATGCAGAAGGTTCGCAAGAATTTGTTAACCAAACAAGCAGCACAGGCCCGGACCGAGAAGGTGCGCCAGCTTAGAGACCAGAAGAAGATTGCCAAGAAAGTACAGGTATGTATTTACATTCAAATTTTGAATATTTAATTTAAAGTATATGTACATTGAATGTCAAGTACTTTTGGCACACAAACTTAAATGGATCTATCCTCTAAATATGACCTATGTATATCAAATTAATAGAACACTAGGTTGGGAATGCCAAGAGATGAAGTGAAAGAAGTCTGTTAGTCAGAAAAGAACTATTAGGCACACAGTGTAATGATATGTATGTATGTATAGCTGCATTTTATCTGGCTACATAATTAGATCAGCAGCATTGTTAACTCTATGTAATGATAAATTATTTTTATTGTTAGTGTGCGATTTTTAAAAGGATGTAAGTGTAATTAATATGTAGTATTTAAATCGTATTGTACTTTTCAGATTGATGCGAAGCTGAAGCAAGCAGCAGATAAGAAACACATGTTAGAACAACTCAAACGAGTTAGAAAAGGCAAGTCTGCCGATTTGGATTTCTTAGAGGACAATAAAGGCAAAAATAACAAGGGAAAAGGAGGACCTCAGAATAAGGTATCCAGAAAACGCGCCAATAAGGACAAGAAATTCGGTTTTGGTGGCAAGAAGAAGGGATCTAAACTGAACACAAGAGAATCCTCCAATAATATGGACAGTTTCAACAGTTCTTCTAAGAAGAAGGCATTTGATTACAAAAGTAAATCCTTCAAGCCTAATAGCAAGAAGAACCAAAGACCTGGCAAATCCAAGAGGAAGAATGTTAAGAGATAAGTATAGCCAATAATGGATGAAAGTATTGTTTGCGTAATGTATAATTAAATAAATATTTTTTCGATAAAGTTATTTCGAAGTTCGTGTTTTATTTTAAATTTCATGTTGAGTTATATTGTCTGTGGTTAATAAAAAAAAGCACGTATCTACCATAAATATAACAAATTAACAAATTTATTGAATGATTCCAGAAGTTTCCAATTCAACTAAGGGGACGTTAGAATACATAGAAATAGTTGTTTTAACACCTACATTTGATTTGTAAAATGGATATGTGCTACAAACGGACACACTTCTGTGTATATGTAATTGTTTTAGACATTGTGACGTACAATTTTTGTGTTATTTCCTTTATTTAGAACTGCTGCGGAGCGATTGTAACGACTAACCACTAACAGATACACAATACAATACACGCCGCTGCCTACCCTTGGGATCATGGGGTATATATACGGGAATGAATAAATGATATTTATTGCGATGCATGATAAAGCGACAGAATTAAATAAAACTCCAAAGCGAGTATATAAATGTTCTATTGTGGGGTGCTACCACTTGCGGCCCTTGCCCTTCTTCTTCTGGTTTTGCTTGCGTTGCCAGGCGCTGTCGGACTGCTTGGCCTCCACGCGAGGACTCTTGGCAGCTGCTGTGGCCGCGGACGGGGGCTGCTTGCTCATGTCACTGGGGAGGTATCAACGCGTTACTAAGTGCATTCAAACTGCGGTAGGGGGGAAGGGGGGAGGGGGGAGGAGAAGGGCGCAGTCGGATGCTTCCCTAACAGGCGAGCGAGGCAGTGAATAAGGTCTGACATACCCCGTCACTGCCCCGTGGGGGCGGGTATCTTAAAACTGCTTAGTATTATTAAAAGTTAACGCTCACGTCGACTTTAACCTTTATCCCGAATAGATTTCTTGAATTAATATTAGTTTTTTGTTACTTCCTCCTCGCGTCGTTTTCCTCAATGCTGAGGGTCGTGACCTCCCCTATGAATCACTTTTTCTTTAATAATGTTGCGCCATCGGGATCTGTTCTCAGCAGCGCGTATCGCATCTTGGACTCTGGTATCGAGAGTGGTGCGGACTTGATGTTACTTATGCACACATATATGTATCAGTATACAAATTTTTGTATATACAATATATTCGACAGATATGATAGTTACTATTGGTCCGTGGCGGTGGTGGACATGCCCTGACTGCCCTTGATGACGTCACGCCGCACGCCGCGCCGCTTGCGGTACGCAGTACGTTCGTACTTCGGCAGCCATCTGGAATTAATTTATTGATTTTTTATTTGAAAAACAGTATACGTTAAAATACATAAAAGAGCAAACACAGATAACAGTACAGTTTCTACTATTGCTAAATTGGAGGTTTATTTAAAAAAAAATGCAAATTCTCTCATAAACCAATAAAAAACTGCAAACAAGCAACCGTCGCCAACCCTAGCGGCGCGTTTCTGAATTTTTTTTTTTATTTATTTATTTAAGATATGCCCACAGTACACATATTAAAACTTTGAGTATTTGCAAGGAATACAATTTCTGATATGCGCACCAATAACAGGCACATTCAGCATTTTATACAGATATGGTTTAACTTACAATAGAAAATATATATAAAATAAAGTAGAAACAATCTTATGAAGTTATGCAGTGTTGTTATAGTGTTCACAAAGTTTTTTTACCTTTTTAAAGTTTTTTAACATTTTTTATCTTATGTTTGTATCTCTGACGATAAAGTTATACATGTAGAATCTCATTTCGCTTTTTTTCTATCAATAATTTCTGTAAAACCTATAAAACTATCTTTCGTCGAGATTATTATGTACTCTATCCGATAATGTTATTTGGGTCTATTTTTTTGTCTCATGACGATCCTCATAGATATATCCACAACCAACAGTCTATAACTTCTAGGAGACAACCATTCTATATCTGAGGCAACCTGTCGACGTTTTATAAGTGCCCACCTGGGCCTATGTGAAATAAAAAGATTTTGATTTGATTTGATTTGATTTGTCAAAGTAAGTGTAAAAAAATAAAATACCTCTCTGGATCGGGAGGCTTGGAGAGGTCTGCGTTGGGCGGCAGCTTGCTCTTGCGCTTGCGCTTGGCTTTCTTCTTCTGACCCAGTTCCGAGCCCGGCGTCCTGTGCCACACACGAGGGTACATACCACAGCAACACAAGTAATATTTTATACATTAATTGAAAAGAGCATCGTAAGTCTAGAAAGGACTGGTGCTCTATTCTCCCTGCGTACCCCGTTAGGGACTCGGCGTGATTATATGTATGTATGTAAAGAGCACTAACATGCTATATAGATATAAGCTTATATTACTAATTATGGTGGTGGCCGAGTGGTTCGAGTAGTTGCCTGCGACACAAAGATCGCAAGTTTGAATCATTACTATACCAAGAGTTTTCCGATCTTAAGTACAGTGATTAGTCACATGAGCTTTACGGTGAAGGAAAACATCGAGAGGAAATCTGCATACGTTTCAGAAGAAATTCAAAGACGTATCATTCAGAATTAGAGCTTGTTATACAACAAGAGTGGCAAACAAGCATACGGCCCACCTGATGGGAAACGGTTACCGTAGCCTATTTACGCTCACGATACCGAAATATCACTTGCGCGTTGCCACTCTGTGTTCGGAGAGTTATAGTGTGTTGGCAGCATAAGGTTTAATCCCTCTGCTTCCAACACTGCTTGTGTAAGGGGGTTGGACTCTCCAACTGTCACGTTCATCATATATATATCTTCAGGGTTCATGAAAGATCAGAGTTGTAACGACACTTAATAAGTAGCGGTTAGCGTGTAAGAAGATTACGAATGATCGCCAAATGGACAAATAACATTGCTGCTGGGTGGTGTAATTGCCACGGAAGGATTTTCTCTATAATGATGTTATTTAAGGGTCCAAAAGTTCACCAAACGCAGGCTTACCCGGGTGATTGTTCCTGTTTGCTCTGCACAGTCTTTTTCACAACCTTCGCCCCCATCATCCATTTCGATGACTCCAAGGCGTCTATGTCTATTGTCGTCTGTAATTTTAAGTTATTAAAAATATAGGTATTTCTTCTAGATTAAAGGAAATACAAAAACACAATTAACTTGTTAATTTCCCTAGAATTTTCATATTTATCGGCAAAACAATTTCAAGTGTTGTTATTATAAAAATATATATACGGTCGAATTGAGAAACCCTCTCATTTTTTAAGTCGGTTAAAAAATCATATTTCGGTACGGAAACCAGTACTAATATGCGTAATACAAATTGGCACACGTGTATCATTTTAGGGCTCCTTAACGGGCAGCTACGGTGGTTTGCCCGTGAAATGAAAAATGTCCACTTGTGCTCGGGCGAGGCATACGAGGACGAGGCAGCGGCAGCCTCGTGGCATACCTCCAGTAGGTGCAGCGGCGGCAAGGAGAGGGCGATGGTGCGCGCGCGGGCGGGGTCGGCGGCCGCGAGCGCCTTGACGAGGCGCGCGAGGCTGCGCTTGTCCTCGGGCGAGGCAGCGGCCAGTGCCTCGTGCGCGCGCGCGGCCGCCGCGAGGTCGCCGGCGCGCGTGTGCGCCGAGGCAGCGGCGCGCCACACGCTGCGCAGAGACTTGAAGCGCTAGGGATAACACACGTGCATTTATCACCCAACTAGCTTATGCCCGCGGCTTCGCCCTCGTGGAGTTCGAAAAAGTAGCTTTGGAAATTTTCCTGCTAGAATCGGTTCAGCCGCTATGCCTTGAGAGAGCAACATCCTTACTAATATTATAAATGTGAATGTAAGTTTGTTTGTTACGCTTTCACGTAAAAACTACTAAACCGATCATCATAAAACTATGTACACATATTCTTGGAGGTATTAGAAGTAACATAGGATACATTTTATTGAAAAAAAAAAAAACATTTTTACGAAAGATAAAAAAACCGTCCACGCCGACGAAGTCGCGGGCACAGCTAGTACATTATAATATAAGAACTTTGAATTTTTCGGGATAAAAAAAAGAGAAGCCTATGTCTTATTCCTAGGTATAAGCTATCACCATTTCAACTTTCAGCCAAATCGGTTCAGCCGTTTGGCCGTGAAAGAGCCGCAAACATCCAAACTTACAAACTTTCACATTTATAATATTAGTAAGATTAGTAAGACTAGATTACATTGGTAGATTTTTCTTCTGGAATAAAATATAGCATTTACGTATGTATGAAGAGACTGATGAATGTGGACGAAGCGAAAGAGGTATGTAGGTCTATAGAGAACTGGCGCTCTATACTCTCTGCCTACCCCGTTAGGGACTTGGCGTGATGATATGTATGTATGTATATACGTGTTTATGTAACTCTGTGCCAAATCTCTTATAGTTCTGTTCAGAAGTTTTTGCGTGGAAGAGGAACTAAAATCCTTAGACACTTTCGCATTTATTATATTAAAAGGACTTTCAAGCAATACAGTTTACGCTAAATATTCAATATATGTTGAATGTTTATTTTGGAATGGGCGTGCGTGTGTGTGTGTGTATCTGAACGAGAGTTGTAAGTATTTCAGGTTGATACGGCTCGACGGAATAGGATAGTAAATTCATTGAAAAAAAACGGAGATGGCACAGTAGCCTACATACTTGGTGGTTTACGAGAGCTTTCAGTGAATGAATTTCTATACTTTCACTCATTCGCTCACTCACGAACGATACGCACTGCCTAACAATAAAGTGTGCCTTTCACTTTTTATAAATTATGCTACTTTTATACGGGGTCAGTGAACGGATGCGTCAGGTCATTCGCTTGTAAAAGTTAAATAAAACGTAATGTTAGTGTCATATAATACATTTGTAATGTTAGTGCCATATAGCCTCTGAAAATTTTATTATTTAAGTAAATTTGTATATGTTTTTATGTAACTTTAATATTTTTCTACCCCAACGTTAAAGGGAACAAATGTTAAAAAAGGAAACCTGGGAGTTTGTTTCGCCGTTTCTTCTCCAGACAGGTTTTTTTCTTGGAAACGGTGGTAACTTTATTATTTATTTTATGTGACATTTATAAGTGTTCCCTGTGTCCCTTACGTTGAATAATATATATACATATATATATATACAATAATTGCTCGTTTAAAGGTATTAGATAGATAGATTTGTTTCTAGAAACGTCAACTTACCGCATCGTCCTTGTAATGGTCGTAGACATCCTTGAACAGTTGTGAAGCCTTCTGGTGCTCGTTGTCGGCAGAGAGCAGCGTGCACAGGGCGCCTATCACCCCGGGCCGGTATTTGAACTCGCTCTCCTCCAACAGTTTCACCGCCCCTTTACGGTCACCCTGGTGGAAGATAGAAAATTATATTTTAAAACTGGACAAGTATGGATTTGTAAAAAAATTATAAGTCTTACGAATGCGAGAGTTTGTGTGTGTTCTCTTTCACACAAAAATTACTGAACGGATTTGGATAAATTTTCGAACAGAGATAAGTAGCTCAATTAGCACATATATGTAGGTATTCTAAAGATGTCTTATTAAAAAAAAGTGATTAAACGGGACACATATGAGCATGTTCGTTGTTCCTAACGCTTCAATTCCACTTTTGGTTTCAAGTTCTACGCGTTTCTATTATGGTCGGGCTTTTCCTCGGAAACGGTGGTATTTGATTCAATGATTGCATTCATATAAGTGATAAATAATATTCATATGTTACTTATTATATAATATATTATTATATAATACTTACATACATACATACATATCATCACGCCAAGTCCCTAACGGGGTAAACAGAGACTATAGAGCGCCAGTTCTCTCTAGACTAACATACTTCATTCGCTTCGTCCACATTCATCAGTCTCTTCATACATGCTCGTCGGTTTCGAGTACTCTTAACGTTCCCGTCCTTGAGCGTCCGATTGATATAATATATAAATATCCTCACGCCTTCCCACAAGGGTCCCCAAAGGGGTAGGCAGAGGTGTATAGGTAATACCCACACACCCACTTTCCGCCAGAGGTATATAATACTTAATATATAAGTGATATAATACTTAATATACATGATAAGCGTACCATGTGTCTCTTACGTGGTATTAAATATTTTGACGTGATTACGTCTTATGAATCGATGAGCGCGCGAGCCAGATCGCGGAACAAGCGAAAGAGAGGCACTGTCAATCTAAGCGTTAGGTCTGTTACGCATCTATTCAGCAATGTTTTCTTATCTACCTCGTATTATTATCGTTCGTAAACCGACGTATTTATTTCCTAACAGCTCTATAAATAACAAACCTGAGCCAGAAGTATCTGCGCAGCAGCTATGGCCAGCGAGCTGCTATGCTTAAGGAGCAGCTGCACCGCTTGTGGCCGCTTCCCGTCCTTCACCAACGAGCTGGCCTCCACCAGCGCCGCTCGCCGATCCTCGCCGAACTCGCGAGCTAACTTCACGCAACATTGTTTGCAGAAGTCAGGCTGGAAACAGACCAAGTCATTTCATTCCACGTAATATTGCTTTACATTATTTATTAAAGCTTCAAAATTAAAGCTTCTGAAACATGATAATGTTTCAAAACTTTTTGGAACCTATTGAAAACACAAAATTTTATTCAAATCGGGCCAGCCGTTTAGGAGGAGTTAGGAGACAAATAGACGTACAGAAGAATCATATCCTACAGGGGTCCTCAAAGGGGTAGGCAGAGGTGTATATTCATTATTTGGGTATTATTTAAGATTTATTCAATACACATATTCATAGACGTTCATAACAAACAGCTAACACAGATATCCGATTGATACTCTAGTGTCTCTGGTTGGTCTCACCTGGTTAGAGTAAATAGCGAGAATGGCCTGGTTGTAAGCGATTGCAGCTCGTTGCCTAGAGTTCAGCTTATGCTCCAAGCCATCCGCTGAAGCAGCCTTCATCCGCTTCTTGGATTCGAACACATTTGTGTCTCTAGAAGTCAAAGTTCATGAATAAATCCGCAGAGTAAAGGTAAGTACATAATCACTATATTCAAAATTCCAATTACATAATTTCATCATCATATGATCACGTAGAGTCCATCGCGGAGTAGGCCGTGAGCGCGTCAGTACTATCTAGATTAAGTAATTACAATGAAAAAAAAATGTATAGTAAATAGCTACACACTTCAAGTCTCCCCTTGGAATTAACATTAACAGTGTTAAAATGGTATCTGTATAATGCATGAGAATAAAAAGTACCTCTCTTTCTATCTTCTATTCTAGAATTCAATTTGGTTTTCACCATAAATATTGTGATTCTTAAAGGCGAGAGTAGGCAGAGAGAATAGAGCTCCAGTTTTCTACTACTAGATCCTACTGATAATATAAATTAGAAAGTTTGAAAGGATGTATGTTCTTCTTTCACGCAAAAAAATTTGCTATTGATAGATTTATATTATAAATAATTATTAGGTCTCTAGCTGGATATATGTAATCACGCCAAACTAAACGCCATCACTACAAAACTAAAAATCCAAATTCTACGCGGATGTACCGGCGGGACTCCTACTATACAATGTATTCTAATTAAGCCTTTTATGTAAATGCATTAAAGTTAGTGCATCAGTTAGTGCTACCCTGCCTGCAAGCCTAAGGTCTTTAAGTAATAAGACATTTTAGTGAATTCCGAACTCACCTATTTATAACAACAATGTTGTTACTAGCTATAGCAACAAGTGCCTGATCGCTAGGCTTATCTTTGAGCACGTTCTGATAGATGGTGGCCGCTTCCTTCTCCTTGCCCATTTGCTGGAGGCAATATGCTTGTTGGACCCTGAAAAATTACAATAAATTTTTAACGTAATGCAGCAACATCACTTCCAATGGTTGGTCACCATATCTTGACACTTTAACCATAGATACAAAGTACGTAGAGAAAGATTTTCAATGTGGGCGTTTTAGAATTTTAGGGGCAAAGACCCAGGGAAAATTCCAAAGAATAACCAAAATAAATAAAAATAGACCTGGAGGCATTCTAAAAAAAAGGTGTACATTTTCATTCTTCCCATTGAATACATACTGTGGCTGTAGGTAAAACACATTCTCCAATTGAGCGTTGGCCAAAATAAGGTGAGAAATGATGTACTGAATTGAGTAAACTGAGTGGGGCAGGATCACGAATATTTATTTTAGCTTTACATAGTTTTAATTTTGTGTAAAAAATATGGAAACTTTATAGAAAAAAGTATGTGATTACTTATATTGTCTACAACTACCCGTAAAAAATACAATTGCTTTAAACAAAACCTGATAATGGCTGCTTCTTCCTTGGCCTCCTCTTCAGTGCCTCCATCATCAATCACACTCTCTGAGCACGCCTGTTCTGACCGCTTCAGTACTTGCAGACCCTCGTTGTACTTCCCTCGCATGGCTAGCGTGCTACCGATGTTATAACCTAGCTCATAGGTGCTTTCCTCGAATTGTGGGAGGTCTGAGTTCTGCCAAAAGAAACAGGAATTATCATGTGTATTAATGACTAGCTGTGAGCCGCGGTTTCTCCCGCGTATAATTTCGAAATATTTTCTAGCAATAAATATAAGCTATGTCACTCAGGGTGAATGTAGCTTTTCAATGATGTAAGAATTTTTGAAATCGGCAAAGCAGTTTTGTAATTCATTCATATATATTACATAGACACACAGAAAAATACAAATATTTCCTCTCTAATAATAAAATTATACTATAGATATAGACTAGCTGTGTGGTTGTTTCACATAAATTCAATTTGATCATATACTTGTATGTATGTAAAAATGTATGAGCTCTACATTCTTGGCTAGAGGTTGGGAATGCTTCCTTAATAAATGGACTGTCTGATGCAAAAAGGATACTTCAAATCAGTTGAGTAATTCAAGAGATTACTTTCTATGAACAAACACACACACTTCCAAATTTTAATCCTTAAAGTATTATTCAAGACAATATTGTTACACTGAGATCAATGTGTAACAATATGTGAAAGTGAGCATCAACATTGTCATGTATAAATACGGAGAACTTTGGTACCTTAAAAAGCACTGGTCCTGAGAGATCATAGATGTGGGTATCTGAGCTAGTTAACTGAGTAAATAAATATTTTATAATTACAGACTTACAGGGTTCAATGCAGCTAAGTTGGCAACCACAGCGGCCATGTTGGCTCTGCGCTCATCTTCATATTCATCGGTGGTGTTTTTCACGACATCTCTGTACAAGTTGTAGCAGTCTTGATACTGCTCCAAGCGATACAAAATTTGAGCCCTGAACAGAATTTGATATTTGTATATGATGTATTTTATGTTTTTCTTCACCATATAGCTTGTGGTGTGACTAATCACTGTAAGTACTAAGTTAAGAAGTTAAGAAGTAAGAAAAACTCATTGGTGCAGTGAGGAATTCTTATAAAAGTTGTGATTTAACAGGTCTGTATTTGGGTACCTATATTATTTTACAAAACTATTATTGACTTAGTGATTTTTGTGTGCATATTTAATATTTATTTATTTGATCCACATATTTATTATGGTTGGACAACAAACATGCTTTAAAATGAACCATAAATCATTACCAAAAAATTGGCATTTGAAACATTTATCTGTTTACTATATTACAAACTTCAGCTGTGTACAGATACAGATGACAGTGATACATAGTCACTGATAGTGATAAACTCAATATTGAACACATTTTTATAGGTTTTTTCCATCAGTTAGATATTATTTAAGTATGCTCTTATTGAAGTATTTCAAGCGCATGTTACCTTAACTCCTTCAAAGCTGGTGTCAGCTCTGGAGCATTATCAACAGTCTGCAGTGCATCCTTGGGGCAATTAAGCCTATACTGAGTGTAGGCCTTCTCGAAGTGTAGATCAGATGCCAGTGCAGCATTCTTAGGATTGCATAAAACTGCTAGCGATTCTTTGAAGTTGTGCAGGTGTATAAAGCACACCACTTTGCATTGGAAGGCTTTTTGTTCATTAGGAGCAATTTGTAGAACTGGAAGAAGGAAATTGATATTTATATTATCATATTTAATCAATGTATTAAAAATGGTCAAGGGTTCTTATAACTGGTCAAGTAGAAAAGTCTGATAAAGCAAGTAGTTTGACTAGGAGACTGGCGCTATACTCTCTCTACCTGACACTGGACACTGTGATGATATGTATGTAAGTATGCGGGCTAAATATAAAACTAGAAGAACAGGTTGCTACATGGTAATAGTCAATGTGGTAACAATTGAATATTGCTAAAACGTTTTGGATTTTGTTGTTGTTATATATATGATGGATAATAGTTCTGAATGGTTCGTACATAAATTGGTGAGCAAGATTACGATTCATCAAGTGGTTCGATAGGGTATTTTTGAAACCTCTTTATTGCAACGATAGAGAATTGGACTTAGACACAAATATATTGCTCGTAATACTTACTTTTTCCAGTTGCTTTTAATGCTCTATCATAGTCACCACTTTGGCAGAATTTATTTAATTCAATATAAGCCTGAACAAGGTTATTCTCCTTGTTGGCTGACATTTTTATGACAACACGATTATTAAACTGACAACTTGGATGCCAAACGTCAAAACGTCTGAGATTTGTGTCAAAAACGTTTCGTTCCGCAGATAATGACTATGACTGACAATAACGCCTTCCCACAAGCGTCCCCGAAGCGGTGTATATGTAGTACCCACATACCCCACTTCTTATCTTCTTATATCATAATGTATATAATAAAATATATATATTATTATTATTATATATAAAAATTACGTTTTATTTTACTGATATTGCCTGTCATTGAACATATGAACCATAGAGCGCACTATAACGGTCTTAGATAAAAATAATAACAAAAATGAAGATATGATCCTAGAACCAATTCCTGAGTAACTCAGTACAATGATTTGTTCTGATAGTCAGTGTAAATTAGTTAGTTTTTTTTGTATAATACAATGTGTACTTACTGATTACGACTAACGAAAGAGAAAAAATCAAATTCAAAGACTCGTTTATAAGTAGGTACATCTGTGTTTCTTCACTAAACGGAACGGCTATTCTAGTGTAGACGTTTGTCCCAACTTTTATTTCGTAAACTTTTTACAAAAGTGAAGAGTTTGTGAGGTACGCTCTCCTAAAGTTATAAAAAGTGTAGGTTACCTTCTGACTGTAAAATTAAAAAAGTTTGTTTTGTTTGTTTTTGGTACGAATTTTAAATATATAATTGAATATTTCTTAACATTAAATTTTCGCCCCCAAATAATATTTGAATAAAATGACCAGACTGATGAATGTGGACGAAGCGAAAGAGGTATGTAAGTCTAGAGAGAACTGGCGCTCTATACTCTCTGCCTACCCCGTTAGGGACTTGGCGTGATGATATGATGATGATGATGAAATGACCAGTTTTCGCGAGCAAGGGAGCTGGGCTGGCCCAGCTCCCTTGCTCGCGAAAAAATCATTCAATTTCATATAAATACATATTGCAATTTGTAACGGTACGTTGAGTAACAGTATTCAGTATCAAGGTCGAGTCCCACATTCTGTGACTACGAAGACTAGCGTCAGCGAGAATGGCTGGCGCAGTTATATTTCCGTCAAATGGTATAATTGACCCATTACGTTAAAATATGTTTACTTGATAACGCATAAAATATGTTATAAACATTATATCTTTAGTGTCTAGTTCAAACTTTGTAAATACCAATCACTAATAGTTCAATATACAAACCGATGCGTTGGCAATGTAGGTACAGCAAGAGTTTCCAAGAAGAAAGAAGTAAAAGAACAGCTATTGTGCAGTCGCCGGTCGCTTATGCCGTCGTGTGTCGAACTCATCAAACTTTGGCGGCAGGAGTTTGCACCAAGTTTGTAAACTTCGACAAAATTGTAAAATTCCTACGCGCAAGACATGTTCCGCTGGACTATTTTTGATACCTTTCAACTAAGCTTTTAAGGAAATAATGCATTTCAATATGTTTTTAAATTCGACTTTACCGAACCTACTTATTTATTTTTTCACCAATAGACTGAGTGATTCACAAGGAAGGCTTAGATGTAAGGTTTTGTAAAAATGGATTGAAATATCACGATTATTGCTGAAAATAACAGAAATGTTAAACCCCTGGGTGATTTCAATACGCTACCTAATCCCTTTTTAAATATAAAAAAAAACATAGTATGCACTCGTGTAAAGCCGGGACGGGTTGCTAGTAAATATATCCTAGTATATGCTAGTATAATAATATATACTATACTAATACTAATTATAATCGGTGAGAGAGTGGCCTGCAGCGACGGATATTGGACATGCGGGAAGTTGGTCAGACTTGTCGTTAACTCGGGCATAATGCGATTAAAAGTCGCAACTACGACAACCAAATAGATGTTACTTTAACTTTGTTTGTCTTTTGCTTGCTGTAGCATACTGTGCAAACTGGAAATAATTTTTTTCTTCACGCGTTCCCACAAGGGTCCGTGAAGGGAAAGGTGGCAAAGCGCCTGATTTTTTACCGCTGAAGTTGTATTCAGATGTCAACGTGACAGATGACAAGCCCGTTGCCATATCCCAAGCATCAAATTATTTTTTCTTAAAAACATGTAAAGGTTTATATTTGTATTCTCTTCACGGCTAAGCTAGTGGGGTGATTAAGTACATACTTACTGTACTTAAGTTATGAAAAACTTATGGCTCCGCTGTTCCAACCTGTGCAATTTTTTTTCCGGTGACTCCGTAAGCCACTCAGCCACCGGGAAACTTGAACTCCAAGTTACATTATTTTTATCAAGCCATTTCCTAGAATGATTATCCTCAACTCGACTGAGCCTATATATGTACACACACTTCTACCTATTTATATACCATCCTACCTAGACTACCTACCTATCGAGATATTGTAATCAATTACCAAGTTAATCGCACCATAAAGGCGAGTATGAATGTGGATGAAGTGAAAGAATCTGTCAGACTAAAAAGCACTGAGACTACTCTTTCGTATTAACCATCATGTTAATAGTGTTAATTATTATATACCTACTATAAACCGTAGTGCAATAGTATCACATTGTTGCCATCTACAGTTCATTTTATTTATAGCTATTTCACATAACCCGCTATAACGTAGCCGATACCAGACTCAATTCAGTTCTAAATTCCCGTATAAATGCGCTTACCTACTCACAGTATCCGAACCACTTCGACCGGAGCACCGGTAGCACCGCATTACTGGCCCTAACGACCAACCGTTTGAGGAAACTGCATCCACGGTCGTTCATTCAACTCAATTTCACATTAAAAACGTCATTTAATAAATAACATCGGTAGAACATAGATTAAATTGTTTTAAGGGGAGCCATATTTTATCTGGTCCCGCCTGATAAATTGCACGAAATTCAATTTAAAAGGGTAATGTTTGTGTCCCTATTACGACGTCACTCGACGCCCGCCTATAAACTCTGTCGGTCCACTGAACAATTGAAATATCGTGCCTTCACATACCTTCCCCATAAAAATATTGCCCTGCGTCCTACTAACGGTTTGCGAAACGTGTTTTAGGACAGACCATTACGATTCCTTTCTGCTATAGACTTAACTTTTATTTATACCACTAAGTTACCAAACGAGGGGAATCACTTGCATTATTTATTTTCTTGTTTTGTCTAAAAGTTCGTCTACCAACCTTTAATGTTTAACCTTAACAATGAGCTAAGAATTCACCTTAAAAATTTACCTTTTTATTCTGAATGCAACGAATACGGTTGGAGCGAAAGAGGTCTTTATGTCTAAAGAGAACACGTGGGAATATGACCTTATTAATCAGCGTACAGCAGGCGTTAAGGGATCTCAGACTTATCATAACATAACTTAATATTAGGAACTGTAACTTCAAGAGAAATGAAACAGTTTATTGTTTTCGTCTTAACGTCTACCTACTTTTTGACGTCTTATAAAAAAGTATTCGGAAGGCAGAAGTTTCAATGAGTCATCATTCCTCTGTCTCTTCCTACATACTCGCCATAAAAAAAGTCTCATATGTATTTAAATTTGAATGTAGGCACGTATGTTTTCTATTAGTAATTTTCCGTACATATCAATCATTCCTGTAGATTGACAAAAGGCCATGCTGCCAATTACCATAAAAGTTTATTGATATTAAAAATTACTAAATGTTTTACAACGTGTATTACATTTTATTTTTCTTTAACCACGAACCCTTGGTAGAAGTCAAGTATCAGGAAGAAGTGGTGCAATAAAGCACCGTAAAGCACTTCCATTACCGATTCTGCCACAAACGCCACGATACGTTTATGGCGAGTAAACTACGGTCATAACATAGGAGTATAAATAATAGCTCCGCGGCCCAACCCTGTCGTTTGGGCTTTCTCATCTACTTATATATATACATATTATAAAATTGTAACCGCTGTCTATACATTGTAGTTGTTCTAGCTAAAGAGCTGAAAACATTATTTAGGATTTGTCCGACTGTCTGTCGGTATGTTTGTATACCTAGGTCACGTAAAAGCTACTGCATTGAATCGAATGCAGTGTTCATCGATGTATTGCTAGTATAAAATATAGGTTAAAATTTAACCCGACAACCAGCGCAGCGATCGTGTTTCAAATTGTATTTTTTCACACCGAAGGTACGATGGGTGTGCTAGTGTAAACGTATTTTATGCTGTTTTCAAATTTTAAGAACATGGTATGGTGCTCACCTTAATTAGTGGTTTGTATAAAACGAAGATTGCAAATTCAAGCTCCGGCGGTCTGTACAATGCGGCTTCTTTTTTAGGTTAAGTAAAGTAGATACGTACATATCATCACGCCGAGTCCCTACCGGGGTTGGCAATGCGAATAGAGCACCAGTACTCTCTCAAGGCTTGCATACCTCTTTCGATTCGTCCACATTCATCAGTCACTTCATATATGCTCGCCGGTTTCGTTCGAGTACTCTTGACGTTCCCGTTGGAATCCTTCCTCTAAATACGATTGCATTACTAAAATTATTGTTAAGTAGCGACAAAGCATATTCTACTCTAATATAACTGATTTGATTGTTTACCTTATAAACACCCAGACATACCTAGAACTAAGGAGTTTTCTTCCGCGAACGCTCAGACTCAGATCCCCGTTGAGGTTTTCCCTGGAGAGTACAGCATGGAGTTCTTCAAGACGGGTGTGAAGAGATTCCTGCAGGGTCGGCAACGCGCGAGTGATACCCCTGGTGTTGCGAGCGTCCATAGGCGGCGGTAGCCGCTTACCATCAGACGGGCCGCATGCTTATTTGCCACCCAAGCAGTATATAAAAAAAAATATTGGTAGGTACGTACTTGCATATATTTGCCTCAGGATAGAACCCGTCCCTTTAGTGCAGTAAGCATAAGGTCGTTAACCCACAGATAATATTTCGGTTCCGTTAAAATAAATAAATCCACGAGCGATTCAGTAGCCATGAACTGTAGGTAGGTAGGTACTATAACTTGTCCCCAACTGTCAGTTAACTTTAAACTCAATTCATCAAATGACCCCCGCCATCGCCGACTAATCTTTGAGCAATACACGGGGGATAACAGATTAGAAATTTCCGTTATTCCAAAAAAGGTTGACCCATTTGTTTCCGCTCGGGACACTTTTTTCCTGACAAATTGCCTGAAAGTAATTTTAAGCCCAAGACCAGTTATTTATGTACCGATATTATGCTCGTAACGCTTGTTTTAGACACTGTTGTACATCGGAGTTTTGCTCGCGATCGCGATTTAGTCTTTCGTCAACAAATCCATAATTATATTATATACCTACATATAACAGACCGAGTCGTCCACAAGGAAGGCAAAATAAACACAACAGTTTCAGTTCTCTTCCGACTTACAGATACAGACCTCATTTGCTACATCCACATTCACGAATTAGTCATTGGCCTTATAGGAAGGGTTTTTTTTCCACCTGATGCTAAGCGGTTACCACCGCCTATGGACGCTTGCAGCACCAGGCGAATCGCTGTAGCGCTTCCGACTTTTAACTATTTCTGATTTTACACATCATCTTGTGTAAAAAAGATTTTTTATCAGAAGGTATTTCTTTCCAACTCCAGGTAAGTTGGAACTCTCAAATACCTACGTAAAGGACTTCCAATTTGTGTGCTCGTATGGAGGCTTTTATTAGGCGGTAGCAAGCGATCACTGCGCTGTCGACTCGAGTCTAGCACTTACTGACATCCCATACCCAATAGGGTTGACAAAAGACTATACGAGAGGCTTAAGACTTGGTTCTTAATATTACAAAAAAAAAAACGAATTTAAGAACGACCTGACGACGCATCTTCATGAGATACCTAAAAGAAAATTTCAAAGCTGTGATGCGTATTAGAAAGTTAGGACATCTTTCAGTTCAACTAAGGTTGCAAATATTATTTATTATTCCAGCTGGCAACCCTACAGCATCTAGAAGCGAACTCGTTAACTGTAGAATGGTAGTAACGAGGAGTGGAATCTCAGACTCGCCGCGCCTCATCTCCTCTGACACCTGTCCAATTTGCGTCAAATACTGCGTGCATCCCATGCTTATATTATGGCATGTCAGATACTTATGATCCCACCAAATTAAATTATAAATGGAATACGGATTTCAGGAAAAGTATTTTGTAGTAATTGGGAATGTCGAATGAGTTGGTAGTACATACATAATATGTATAATTGCTTATTGTTACGACCAAAGAGCCCGACGGTGAAGGGGAACATCGCGAGATAAGATACGTTTCGGAAGAATTAAAAACCCTTTTAAAAGTCCATTTCCTACGCAATTTTTAGGTGCCAACCTGGATCATGTTGAGTGCACTGACATGTCATAAGCTAAACTATTTTATTATATTATTATTGTACTGTAATATAATAATAATGCCACTACCAGGCTGGCACCTAAATATATTTCCGTAGGAAATGGACTGTCCATTTCCTACGGTGTTTCACGTCTCCATTTTGGGGATCGAGAGTAAACCTGCATACGTATGATAAGAAAAATGTATACGTAGTCGTGCCTGAGAAACGGCGATGAACTCGCCATCTGTCACTTAGGCACCTGAAATATATATCTGGCGGAAAGTGGGCGTGCGTACTACTTACAAACCTCTGCCCTTTGGGAGATATCTGTGGGAAGATGATCCATTCATGAGAATATTGGTTGGTCGTAAGAATCTGTGGCCACATTCTCGTCGTGCATGCGTCGTTGAGCGTGTGCATGAACACAAAATCCCTCATCAAGCCTGTAGATAGCGCTTAGAAACTATTGTGTCGCATCCGTCGTACTCCACAACCAGGTAATACATCAAACCATGTCGCGCGGTTTCTAATCAGCGGGGATAATGAATCCCTGCACCGAGAATAGTTGTAATTTATGCTAACTTATGCGGTTCGTTGGTTATTGTTTGCTAGTTCACATCTGAGTTGGTTGGTGAAGTTTATTATAATATGCCGCAGTGAGAGCTTACGTACGCGCGAGATTAGTACGACTTAATATAAACTATCTGAAATGCAAACTGTCTATTGAAAATATTCCAAAATATCAATTTATGTGGTTGGGGGATTGAAAAACTTCTATCACATCATACACGTTGACTAAAGAAGTGGAAAGTATGAAATTGTCATCGGTTGGAATCGGGCCCAACAGTCCAATTACAGGGGCGAATGGGGCTAGGTTCTTGATCGCTTACATCTAGATTTGATTCGTTCTAACTAGACATCACAATCCGTTTACCGCACGCGACTATTGAAATCTGTTCTACAATGTCCTCAGAATTTAGTTTAGTTTTTTGGTAAATGTTTTATATATTTGTTTGTCTCTTGACTTTATGGTTCCATTTATATAAGTATGTATGCTATGTGTGGGAGTTAATGTATATATATTAGATATTATATTAACACACTAACTCTACTTATAGACAAAAATCAGTCACTGTTAATTAGTCTCATAAAAATTCTAGAGGAGAATAGAACGATAATTTCGATGATTTTTTAAATGTCAAATACACATAAAAAAGAAGTGTGTCTCTGGGTGTGGATCTCTGGATGAATGAGATTCACAGTTGAATGGGTAGGTAGTGCTGCGATTCTGTTAAATTTATATTTTTCACCCAAATGATGAAATCCCGTGGGAGCCCGTGGTTAGCAACGCATATAGCAGATCCTCGTAGTTCCATTTAATGTTATTCGCTATTCAAGTCGATGGCGATAGTAAAATGACACTCACAAGTACTTCAGCCCGCCTTTTGCTTACATCAAGTGTTAAATAGTAGTCTTTAGCTTACATGTAACGTAACAGAGGGCATTTTTTAAATTCAAATGTATCTAATGACACCACGTATTGTAGCAATAAAAATTAAATAATGTAATATAAGATAATGTTTTCTTTTACTTCATGACTTTTCTACTACATAATGAAATATAGCCGTAATCTGTTGAGGTTCTTCATAGTTTCAGACAATGGCTAGTAACTTTTTCAATCGAATCCGCGGATAATATTATGTATCTAAATAGGTTACAAGTTAATTTGTAATTTTAAAAATAAAATAAAAAAGTAATGACTTTTGCAGATCAGAAAGAATCTGAGACCACTGTGGCACAAACTTTTCGGGTTAATTTGGGCGCTATCGCTCGTACCGCGGCGACGACGTTTGGCGCGCGATCGCACGGAAAATTGCCTCTTGCGCCTCTTGCTTACGTACCAAGATGCTTTGCGATTCCTCTTCCGAATTTATAGACCATTATAACAATTTAACCAGCGTATTACTTACGTTCGAATATAACGTTTATTTAATAGGATATGAAAATAAGTCTCGAAATACAATGACGCATTCCCGCAAAATCAATCAAATTGGGAAATTGATTCCAAGATTAGCGGAGCCAAATATGCAGATAGAACATCCAGACAATTAATGCGGAATTTTTCTTCTAGCTAACCGTGGGAAAACATTTAATGATACACGTGTCGCGTTCTTCTTAATTTAAATTATCTTTCGGGAGCCACACCTTCTTCCCTTGGGTTATAGGGCTCATAAACAGATTAGTTTTCTGGTTATTTCTACTCACAATTGTTTTGTCAGTTAATTATCAACTACATCTACATATCAAGCGGCTGTGTGCAACTTGCAAGTCAGTATCAGGGAGTGCTTAGTGCAATGTTTTTTTTTTAAATTGAATGACAAGAACATTTTCTATGACATATTCCATGCAGGGCCGCCGTAAGCGGGCGTGCAAGGCGTGCACCGCACGCGGGCGGCACGTCCAGGGGGGCGGCAAATCGGGCGGGCGACTCATACCTAATTCAAGTCATTGTACCCCTGACCGGTCGACTCCTACGCAGAAGGCGCGCATAGGATACCAACTTGGGGCGCCTGCAGCGGGCTAGCTGGTCACCGGCTAGGTAGCGCGCGACCAATAGGCATTATATATATATTTTTTATTTTTCATAATCATAATTAAGTGTAAAAGGTTACAACGTGGCGAAGCAATCACGGAGGAAACAATTTTTTTTATGATGTAAACAAATCTATTATTTTTGGTAATTTCTCTTATTTGAATTACTAGGCTGTTAAATGTTAAATAAAAGCTTATTAATTATGCATCAAAGTTAATGCAGATTCTAAAAATATATAGTGTCCGTAACCCCAAAGTAGCTCATATTAAAATATTGTTTCTTTTTAGAGGATTATAAGAAAATTTCATTGGTTTCTGTCCGATCACCAGCTCCACGGGTGAAGATCTATTAAATTTTGTCAAGGATTTATTTTCACAATTAAATCTCAACATTCAACATTTCGCAAATGTAAAGACCCTCATTCACGCCAGTTGATTTGTGAATATCTTAATTGTGGATTCGATCTAAATTCTAAGATCGTTACTACGCACATTTTTTTAAGAGATCGCATCTCAACTGCATTCAAGCTTCCTATGACCCAGTATTCGCTGCCATACAATTAAGTATGCACCAATATCGCATGGTGGACAGCAACTCGATAATTCTTGCTCAGAATTTTATTGCCCATCAACGCCAACATGGCCCCATTCACCTTATTACCGGCAGTTATCCTTCTTTCAATATCTTTTTCATACTTTCCATCTCGTGTGAACATGCTTCTTAGATATACAAATTCATTCACTTGCTCTAGAATTTACCTATTTACCGAAATAACACACTCGGTCACTTGTTCATCTCTTTCGAATACCAGAAACTTAGTCTTGCCAGCGTTTAGGCGCAGCCCCTTCTTTTCACATTCTTCTTTCATTATGGTAACTAGTGACTGCAGTTCGCCCTCTGATGACGCCAGTAAAACCGCGTCATCGGCGCGGCGTATAGAAGACAGTTGACAACTAAGTTTCCCATTTCCACTCCACATCCGTTCGTTTTTAAGGCTCTCAGACAGTTATCTAGATATATAATGAACAGGCAGGCAAACATGATATTGTTTGACCCCTCGTCTGCACGTCAAACCAGGGTGACATCAAGGGTGATTTCACGGCATGCAGTAGGGAACTACTTACTAGTCACTCCAAATCCAGGCAACACGTCCCAGAATTCTTTCGTACGACTCTATCAAATGCCTTCTCTAAGTCGACGAAAGCGCAGAAAACTTTCTAGCTAACATCCAAAAACCTTTCCGCGATTCCTCGAAGCGAGAAGGTTTGATCCATACATCCTTTTCCTGGTCTAAATCCACCTTGGGATTCCCAAAGAAACCTTTCGCAAGATAAAATTTATATAAATACATATGTTACTTAAAATTAATGTTTTATCTGGGTTGTTGTTTTTTCCCCACCATAATGAGAAAACATTGATTATCCTGTTTTTGGCAAAACTCAAGTGTAAGTAGGCGTAGGGCGGCATAATCGGTGTTGCACGCGGGCGACGAAACAGCTAGCGGCGGGCCTGATTCCATGTGTCATTTCGACATCTTTTGTCTTTTACTATAGGTTTTATCGTAAAAAAAAAAAAACTGACTATATATAGGTAGGCCACAGAATCTGTTTACGCACTGACAGCAGTGACAGCTGACAGTCACCCTTTTTAAAGTCATTGGCAATTAAATCGGTTCTGTTACTATTTTTTTAATCTTGCTTGCACTAACAGTAGTTATCTCTCTAGTTTCTAGGCTAGAAGTAATTGATGAGCTAAGCGATAAATCACTTCACTTAGAAATACCTAGTGCGTACCTCTTAGAAATAAGGTAAATGGAGTAAACAATGACTTTAGCCTTCAGCAACTATTCGGTAGAGTAAGTTTTCCAATTAACGCCATCATTATGACAAGTTACGGGCCAGTTGTTTCATTTATACCTACAAAGCTCCAATTCTTGCCGCCAGAATAACTGTCATGATTCGTCTATTTCTCCAAGCCTCAAGATGGGTAGCAGTAGACCATCGCCTGAGGTGCAAATTTTTTTATAAAGCGCAAAGGTGACAAATAGCGATCTGGTCTGCTTGATAGTAAGAGGTTTCCCCCTATATAGACAACCTTCGAAAGAGGTAGGGCAAAACGCGTTTCCCTTTCGAATTTGGAGCTGCCCGACCGGGGCAGGTCCTCCACAAAGAACTCTTTTTTTTGTGCGCAATGAATAAATGAAATTAGAACAAACATTGTCATACACTTTTATAATTATAATATTGGTACGTCTCTAAGGGTTCTTTGATGTAAAAGAAAATGCGTGTAATTAGCTTCACTGTTTCTACTCCTGCTGACTATACGAAGAAGACTTTAGATGAAGGTGCAGGTACTAACTATTGTACCTAACACAAGGGTATATTATCCACGTTGTACAGCTGAAATAGAAAACACACGTGCGTTTAGAAATATCATAGACAATAATCAGCGCACAGACAAAGCATCTTGACAACAATAATAAACAGCTATAGCCAAGTTGTAGTAACAACTTGGCTTTCCTAATAAAAGCGACAGTGCACGACTGTGTTCCGGATTCCGGAATGACGCTTCCGGATCACATTATAACGTGGAGAATTTCCGGCCCGCTTGCGAACCAACTCTCATCTCCTGCTTGTAACTGATACCCTACTACGGATTATCGCTGAGTGGTAATATTTTTGTCAATTTAGATAATTATCTATCTAGCGTAGTAGAAATTATTTAGGCATCATTGAACATATTATTCTGTGTATATACATCACACATACATATCATCATGCCAAGTCCCCAACGGGGTAGGCACAGAGACTAGAGCGCCAGTTCTCTCTATACTTACATACCTCTTTCGCCTCGTCCACATTATCAGTCTCTTCATACATGCTCGTCGGTTTCGAGTACTCTTAACGTTCCCGTCCTTGAGAATACGATCTGTGTGATAAGGTACCTATTATGTTGCGAACGATATGTCTCTATGAATAAATAAATAAATGATTAAATGAATCTCTGTTTCCTTAACACAATTTTCCTGATAATGAGTTAATGTTTTAGATGAAACAAATGGTAGGAAGCATGCACGATAGTATCTCACACAACACAACATTAGAATGCATTGTCTTTTGGCACTTTAGCGGAGCTAGGTATTGTGTGACTTGGTGAGTTCCTTGAGGATTGTACTCTAGCATTTTGATTGTCAAAAGTTTGTTCAAATTAAGACTTGCGAGCGCCTTAATTTTATGCAACTGTTTGCAAATGAAATTTAGTAACTTAATGAAAAAATATCGAACGAATCGAAACGAGCCACGAGTGGTGTTGGAGGCACCAGCTAAATCTAAGCTACTACAAGTTCAAATTGCAGCGCAATTTAACAATGTGATTTTCTACCTCAGCACAGCAATTAGAAGTGGTGAAGAAGTGGTCTCTGCCTACCCCTACGGGAAAGAGGCGTAATTAAATGTATGTATGTATGTAGTACAGCAATTAAGCATACCAAGATCTTTACGAAATTTGAGAAAAATTTATAGATCTTTTTAAGAGATAGTGGTATACTACCATTTTCTCGGCAGAATCCGTCGTTGTTTCTCAAGGACAACAAGGTCGCGAGACCTCTTTAAAAAGGTGGTGAGCCTCAGGACTCCAAGGACCGAGAAATTCAACCGCAAATGCTGCAAATATGTAACCTGACCCGAGACAGGGATAATGCGGCGCTTGAGGCACTCCTGCAGCAACAGCAGCGCCGGCCGCCACCGATGTGTCAGTAAAATGGGATGGAGCCAGTGTATTGACACACGTAGCGTCCCACACTAAAGGCCGACCCATCCTCCATGGCATTGTATTGTATTGTATATATTAGATATAATTGTATTATAGTTTGAAACGAACTAAATATAATAAGCGTGACGCCGGTAACAAAATTGGCGTTAAATGTGGTGTCACGCAAATAAATTGGCATGGCGTAATTAATTAATGACACTACAGCTACTATATTCAACTATGTGGTAGGGCATCGTATCCGTAAATATTAGGTACAATTTGACCACAAAACCGGTGCAAATTTAATAAAATGCAGAAACTTAAGACTGAAATGGGCCCAGCTGTTTATTTTTTTCGGAATTCGGAAGTTTTTTTTAGCAAATCACATGCTATGTGTTAATCCAGCTAATAATCTATTTCCCTACTAAATGTCGTCCAATTCTGTTCAGCCATTCTGTCGTGATTGAGTTACAAACATCCGAACAACTCGTATTTATACCTAATACTAGCTGTACCCGTGACTTCGTCGGCGTGACTTTTTTATCTTTGGTAAAAAAAAATCTATTAAAAGTATCCTATCTCCAAGAATATGTGTACAAAGTTTCATGATGATTGGTTAAGTAGTTTTGACGTGAAAGCGTAACAAACAAACTTACATTCACATTTATAATATTAGTAAGGATAGAGATTCTTGCAGTTTCCATTAAAAGCATTCACCAGAAGCCTTTTAAAATACAATCACGAAAAATTATATCCTCGCGCCTTGAATCTATTATCACATTTCTGCTACCTGCGGAACCTTATAAAACATTTGAAAGTCAGATGCGCAGATTCTTGGTTGGTAATATAGCACGTTGGGAAATGTGCGGCATTCGGATTTAGTTTCCTTGTAAGCTTGAACCTCTTGGGTATGTGCGGCCCACGTCACGCGGCCACCAGCCGGCCAACGGGACAGGACGCCCACTGGAAATACTCTTTTAGAGAAGTTAGTTATTTACACAGGTAAACATTCCTTGGATTCCGTAGACATGGGAAGTTTTACGGCTTCATTTCGATACCGAATGTGTTATGTGGTATTTCATAGTTGCCTGCGACACAAAGATTGCAAGATCGTATCCCGACTGTACCAATGAGCTTTTCTGAACTTAAGTACAGTGATCAGTCGCACTACGAGCTTCACCGTGAAGGAAAACATCGAGAGGTAACCTGCATACTTCTGAGAAGCAATTTAAAGGCGTATGTATAATCGTGCTTGAGTTACGGCGACGAACTCGCCATCTGTCAAGTTGGCACGTAAAATGTACCTTAAGCGGAAAGTGGGTGTGTGGGTACTACCTACCTATACACCTCGGCCTACCCCTGCAGGCACAAGAGCTTCTAAAGCGCTAAGCATTGGTAAAATTATACCCACTTTGGGTAGAAGTTAATTTAAAAGAAGGCAACCGAGGAATGGTGACAAACGCATTGTTACTGTTCCTCGGTTGCCGGTCCTAAGATCGTTCAACTTACGGCTATGACGTATCTAAATCTTACAGATGTAAACAAGATGTAAACATGTTTCTACAAGACGTATTTCTTCATAGAAAGGCTCGTAATGGGACTCGATTAAAATTTAAATTCATCATTGGATTGTAAACAAATATGTATGTAGAGCAGTTCATGATTATAATATGGTGACTGTCAACATACATAGGTACATATATCAGTACGCCGAGTCACATGAGGGTACTCGGAAGGATGTTGACCTAGGTCTCTCTCGACTTGTATACATGCTCGATTTTTCGTTGCGTAAAACGTATGCTCGGTTCCGAGTATCTCTGGGTTTGTCATCTGATCAGATCTCTCAGGGATCTGATCAGAGTACCAGTTAATAAAGCGAGCCACAGTTATAGTTCGCGCAGGTTTTTTACACGCACTCAATTTAATGGCTCAGCCGTGATGGATGGACACTATACTTACTAATACAACGTACTGTTTACTCGCGGACCCCCAAAAAAGCTGGACCTTCGTCAGCTGTCACTGACCGACCTAAATCGCGTTAGAAATTTAATTTGCCGCCGTGTTACGCGAAGAGCTCCTAATTCAATAAGTGTTTTAGTGATCGAATACTATTTTCAGAAAAAAGGTCATATTTATGTTATTGGCAAAGTACCTACTCACGGTATAAGGAACCTGTCACAAAATATATTTGTATTATCTGTTATCTTATATTCGAATATTTTTGTATCTATATTACATAGTATCACAACGGCAACTTGACGGTGAAGGAAAACAGCAAAACCTACATACAAATAGTGCCGATAATAGTGCCATCCACGAAAATGCGGCCCACCAATTTCTAGTCAAGGTAGTCGCGGACTCGCGGTATTCGGGGAGTATGACCCGAGTGTGTTAATTGTAGTGTGCGTGTGCACAGGTGTGTGTAGGTAATCAGTAGGTACCGATAATACTCAAACATTAGTGGAAGGTTTAGTTACATTATATACTATAGGGAAGTTCGCGTCTTCGTGAACGGCACTATCTGTACATACGTTTAAGAAGGAATTCAAAGATGTATGGTGATGCTTGAGAAACGGTGAGGACGCTATCTTTTACGTTGGCACCTAAATTATCTTTAGCGAAAAGAGGATGTTATTACCATTCCGCGTACTCCTTCGGGGAATCTTAAGGGAGGGCGTGAATACTTTGTTCTAGAATTCAATCACTATTTTATTCATCCTGAGTAGCACCCATCGGATTAGTAGCACGTCAGACACTAAACTAATTTACTACTTTGAAAGTAACCTTCGATCGCGTATTCTTCGTAACGTGTAAACCTTTTTGAATTAGGAACTGTAATGGCCCAGATGAACTTATGAGTCTTCGAAGTGGGAAGCTGCAATGTAATTTGCTCAGTTTTTATACTCTTGGAAGAGAAAGAAGGGATCTTTGATTGGTTGAGACCTTTCAATTTCGCGCAATGTTTTCCCTCACCGCAAAGTGTGGTATGATCATTCAAAAAAGGAAATGTCGTTAAGAAGAGGGTTAGTAATATAAAGAGAAAGAGCTAGTGAGTTTTATTTAGAGCTAATGAGTCCTATATTTCTTTAAAAGTTGAAAGTATATTTAAGTGCCAACGTGACAGTTGGAGTGCTTATCGCCGTTTCTCTATGGTATAGTTGTACCTTTATTATTGAGATATTTATCACAAATCTTTTTTTTATTTGATTAGATATACGAACCGTACTCTTTAATGAATTGAAGGTGCAAAGCTTTATCTTCTATGCACATGTAACACAACGAAAGTCTGGTCGTCGCGGGCGTTATTCTATAATGAGAAAAGCAGGTTGCTTATTGTCGCAAATACTTCAAAGGCGTGTATTGTTACAAGTTAAGGATCATTTGGCTTTATGTGAGACATAAACCGTCAACTAGTTGTCATACATTATACGCTGTGCTACGTTTTAAATGAGAGCATGAGCGAAGGGGCCATCTTTATTGCTGGACTTCGACCAATTTGAAACACAGAAAGTTGTTAATTTGAACCGCAACTAGTTACTGGAGCAATTTGTGGTGTGAATTTGTAGATTTATACTCGTCGAGGTGGCGTCCAATAACCTTCACTCTCTATAGCTTTAGATCTTCGACATTTTAGTTAGAAGCAAAGGTTGGGCCTATCCCCATATTGGTTTAATTTACCGTCCGTTTCAAATCATTAAACAGTGTTTATATATACCTATACATATACTATATATATTATTTTTAGGTAAATATTTCTATATTTCATCTCTGCCCTACATGATCACAGGCACCCGTTTTCCGTCAGAGATATATTTTAGCTATTTTGCTATATATAAAGAAGATGTAGTGACAAAAATTGAGAAAGGAATGCTGAGATGGTTTGGCCATGTCGAGAGAATGAATGAAGAACGATTGACGAAAAATGGTTGCCTGTAAAGTCGGTTTTACGGGCGAAGATTTTACGTGACAACGTCTTTTTCTCGGTAGAATATTTATTGATATGAATATAATTAAATTGCACAATAGGAACAAGGAATTGAATGAAAATAAGAATTGCACAAATTTTAACTATAGAAATATATTTTGTTTACTAAAACATTGTACATGTAAACTTAAACTTAACTAAAACATTTATTCAGATCGAAGGTTCAAATTTTTGCTAAATAAATTTGAAATTAATGAAAATTTGTAAAATAATAATTAATTAATTAATTAATTTTAAACTAATAATTTACTTAACACTATCAACATTTATCAATAGTATGACATAACCTATAAACTCAGTTTCTCAACTTTTGTGTCAATCTAACAATTAATCAATCAATCATAGTTTACGATAATGAAATATCAGTGTACAATTATTTACCTTTATTGTTGTAGTTGTTGTAAATGATAAATGACGAATCTAAGCACTCCATATTTTCACTACAGACACAGCTGACGATACTTTAACCACACGTGTGAACTTGTATTGTGACGCTTTCTTGTTTTTCCAACGCCAAGAACGTTCGAGAAAGACAAAGACAGAGACACAAGCATGCGCCGATTCAATGCGCCTAATTCTCTAGTGCTGCGCGCGCGGCAGACCGATCATAGTTGAGTGGGAGAGAGACGCAAGGCATTCGGCGGGCCTCTCTCTCGTTCGGTGACTCATCGTAACGTTACCGGGCGTTACACTTTTTCATAAGTGACTCCCAGCCGCAACCTAATTTAAGACGTTGTCACGTCAAAAATTGTATAAGGCGAGTGTGAATGAAAGTGTTGGAAGGGGTAGACCTAGACGGACGTTTCTAGACCAAATTAGGGACGTCTTGAAAAAAGGTCAGGTCAAGAGTACCCTAAACCGAAGAGCATGTATGAAGAGAATAATGAAAGTGGACGAAGCGAAAGAACTATGTAAGGATCGTATCGTAGTAAGTGGAAAGAAGTGATCTCTGCCTACCCCTACGGGAAAGAGGCGTGATTATATGTATGTATGTATGTATTTTGCTATAAGTTCCGTGTATACATCCATATGCATTAAGTAAAAAGTGGTTATTTTAATATTAGAAACAGACACTTCAATTTTATTTGATCATATCCATTAATAATGAATAATATCGCTATGGCTGCTAATGTCACATTAAGCCGAGTCCAAACTAAAATTGGATTATCGTGGCAGCGCCGAGCGCTCGGAGCAATGTCAATAAACTTTATTTAATACATCAATACAATTTGTTATAGTTGTAGAATATTTTTCGAAGTCTTGTTCAGACGTGGACGGTATAATAATAAAGAAAATTTAATTTAGAAGTATTACAAGTATTTTTCTTACTCTCGGTTTCTGAAGAGGTTTGCGTTAGTCATTGTGAACAATTACATATTGAACACTTAACAAGACCTATAATCAATATGCTCACACCCTCACTTTCCATCGAAGATATAATTTAAATCCCAATGTGACAGACGGTGAGTCCATTGCCGATACTCAAGCACTACATATAAATATGAGTCTTTGAATTTCTTCTCAAATGTAGGTTTCCTGTCGATGTTTTCCTTTTCCTTAAAGCTCGTGCCGTGACTTCATGGATTCATAATCGCTGTACTTAAGTTCAGGAAAACTCCTTGGTACGGTCGAAATTCGAATGTACCACTGTCATGGGATGCTACATCTTGTGATGACAGAACAAACTTTTATAATACCATCGGCTCGAGATATAGGTATGTCCTTTTCGTAAGCTTGATAACTGTCAGTCGCGCTGTCATAATTATGGCAACATCACGTCGGCAACAAAATCAAATACAGGAGGTATTTGTATATCTGGCTCTTGAGAGCTTATTTATAAATAAAATTACTCTTCCGAGAACATTTAAGCGTGATCTACATGTAATCTACATATATGTTTTATGGTGCAATTAACAGTTAATTTGTTTGTTTAACGACCGCGGTCGCGCCACAAGCACGTCAGGTTAATCTGACTACCAGATACGAATCTTAACTCGTTAATCCCACTGCGATTTGTTTAACCGCACAATCAGCAATTCAACAACAAATCTTGAGTTTTAGCAATTACCATGTAAATTTGGGAAGTTTGCGAAATAATTTAACGCGCCATAGCCGCTGGATTCAAAACAATTTATATGATAATTCCGTAGGTATGGACTTTCTCTACACGACGCGGTGCCCTGCTGAAGCGACAGCTCGTCGTATTGATGAAGTGTTGCCACTTCATTAACTGAACTTTCATTTGAATTTTGAAGACTGTAATTCTTCACAGAAATACGGGACGAATGGTGGGACGAAATAATAATTTATGCTTTTATGCATATTCAGATATTAACATACATCGGTAGAGCCGTGAGTGCCGAGTGGTTTGAGCAGTTGCCTGCGACGCAAAGGTCGCAAGTTCGAATCCCGACTGTACCAATGAGTTTTTCTGAACTTAAGTACAGTGATTAGTCACAGCTTAACGGTGAAGGAAAACATCGATAGGAAACCTGCATACGTCTGAGAAGAAATTCAAAGGTGTATGTATAGTCGTGCTGGAGTAACGGCGATGGACTCGCCATCTGTCACGTTGGCACCTAATATACCTCTGGCGGAAAGTGGGTGTGTGTGTGGGTATTACCTATACACCTCTGCCTACCTCTACTTATTCACATATAATTATATAATTTTAATATTAGCATAGATAATTTTTTTAGGCAGCGTTGCACAACCACTAGAAAACCAAATGGAAAATTTCCCAATAATAGGTATATTTTTGTCCTGGCAAGTTGAAATATATTTAGGTCTCCTATGAGGATGGAACAAATTCTTAATCCATTTCTGTCCGACCAATGGGCTTTGTCAGTCTAATAGTCAGACGCTCCGCATCGTTTGGGTCCCTGATCGTGTTCATGCACTGACCTCTAAGAGTACATATCTATGTTAAATCAACTCAAATCTAGTACTAAATTGCAATCGAGAACTCGCTGAATCAGAATCGATTAACGTGAAATTTCCAGTGGAGCTTAATCGATTTAGTGCAAGGAATCTTGGGAGTGAGTGAAGCTCGAAGTTTGTTGAAGTTAGTTATACGACTGATTGTATCGTATTGAAACGGCTTGAAATAACGGTAGGAATCGTTTTCGATAAAATTATGGACTATTATTATTTTTTTTTTATACAACAAGAGTGGCAAACAAGCATACGGCCCATCTGATGGGAAAAGGTTACCGCAGCCTATTTACGCTCACGATACCGAAGTATCACTTGCGTGTTGCCACTCTGTGTTCGGAGCGTTATAGTGTGTTGGTAGCATAAGGTTTAATCCCTCTGCTTCCAACACAATGTAACAATCCTCCCCCCTCCCCAAGGAGCTCATTACTGGAAACCTTATTCACTGCGTAGGAACACAACACAATAAATTGTGTTATTTGGCTACGGACTTCTATAAGGTGGAGGTCCTGCCCCAGTCGGGCAGCTCCAAATTTGAAAGGGAAACCCGTTATGCCCTACCTCTCTTACTTACTATTGGCAACAGATGGCAAAAGAGTGGTGGTCGCTAAGTTAATCTCTCTGCGCATTTTAATCCATATTTCTATTATAGATTTCGAGTCAGGAAGCACAACTTTACATACGAATAAGGTTTTGAATTCATTTGCAGATATGACCGCATTACTTCACAGTGTTTTTGTTCACCGTAAAGCTCATGGAGTACGTCTATAGATGTTTCAGTTGAGAAAAACTCCTGTTTTATAGCAAAAAAAGTAAGACTGAACAGAGATCTTCAAACATAGTGACAGAGTGGATCTTAAATTGTATTATCTGTGTTGTATATTTATATTGATGTGCTCCGTACGAAGCCTAGGAAGCTAATAAATTCGGCCATTTTTCTTAACACTATTAATTACTTCACTTAGATGTTTCGGTGTTATAACCCTTTTAAATCATTTCGCAATATCTCCTGAGACGGCAGCCCGTTTAGCGAAATTTCATAACATTTTGAATTTTAAATCAGCCCTTTCCGTAACTTTATTATTCTTTCATTAGACCTCTTTTCTCGTTAAGGAAATACCAACTGGAGTTTAAACTTTTCGTCACTAGCATAGAGACTAAAATGGCGTGCACTTTTTATTTAACATTGTTAAAGAAATTAAATAATGATAAGGGAAAATATTACCTTAAATGCAAATTCATTATCATCATCATTCTACCCTTAACCTATCATTTGGGGTCGGCGGAATATTTTTCACCCAGTCCGGCAGCCGTGGCCTTTGAAAATCTTAAGTATTTATGCAACCCATCAATATTGTACATGCTCTAAAAGCATTTTCCCACGATCACGTTCAAATCGGGTAAGTAAATGCCAATAATTTTCTAATCAGTTCATTACTTTACAACGTTTTTCAAACTGGGGTCGTAATGCATCTTCGGCACAAATTGGAGTTGTACTCTGTCTACCTCGCAATTGGATGGAATTGGAGTGAAGTAAAGATATTTTGTATTTTTTTTTATACAACAAGAGTGGCAAACAAGCATACGGCCGACCTGATGGGAAACGGTTACAGTAGCCTATTTACGCTCACGATACCGAAGTATCACTTGTGCGTTGCCACTCTGTGTTCAGAGAGTTATACTGTGTTGGCAACATAATTGGTCTAATCCCTCGGTTGCCAACACAATATAACAATCCTCCCCCCTCCCCAAGGAGCTCATTACTGGAAACCTTATTCACCAAGTAGGAACACAACACAAAAAAATTGTGTTATTTGGCTACGGACTTCTATAAGGTGGAGGTCCTGCCCCAGTCGGGCAGCTCCAAATTCGAACGGAGAATCCGTTATGCCCTACCTCTCTAAAAGCTCTCGTATAGCCGTGTAAAACAATATATAAAATAAATGTTTTAGGTATATTTATATACTTTATTCTACTACGTACATAGCTTCCTATTTTTCGTTTTTTTACATTTAGTTTCTCACAAATTATTACAACGCAAAGTTGGAAAAGAAACAAGTGAAAATTTTGCAAGTATTGCTATTTGTAATAAAATATATTTCCTTTGTGACATACTTTGAATAAAGAAGTGTTTTCTTATTACTTGTCACTACTGTGTCTCATTGAGTAAGGTATAAAAACTGTAACTCCTCCTTATTATCTGTAAGAAAGAAAAAAAGATAAAGTATCAAGATCACAACAAAAAAAAGATGTCTATGCATGTCACATAAGCTAGACATATTATGTGATTTAGAAATCTTGAACTTTGACGCAATTTTATTTTTTAATTTTCGAGCGTGCCTTTGTGTCGAACTAATAATAAATATAAAAAAAAAAGTATAATAATAAAAAATAAATATAATCAAAACCCCATCCAAAATGGACAATACATGCGATGCGAAATATCTTAGATAGGATATGTTTCGGCTCAGTAGGACCAAAAATTCTTAAGCAACACTTTCCTATACATTTTCAATTTAAAACGGACTACTATAAAATACTTTCTTACTTGGAAGTGTTAAAGTAATTCGCCTTAAATTGGATTCGTTGTGTAGGTATGCTCGAACATTCTTGTACTCAGGTAACAGAGAGAAAATGTTTGTAACTTAAGCAGGCATCTATATCATGGCATCTCGTAAGGCAGTCTAGATACGAACTTATATCTTCACGCCTTCCCACAAGGGTCTCCGAAGGGGTAGGCAGAAGTGTGTAGTACACACCCACTTTTCGCCGGAGACATATAGGTAGTCTATAGCCCAACCCAAGCACGCTAAGTCTTTGAATTTCTTCTCAAATTTACTAGGTTTCCTCTAGATAATTTCCTTCACCGTAAGGCTCGTGGTGTGTTACTTATCACTATTCTTATGTTCATATAAATTCAGAAAAACTCATTGGTGCAGTCGCAATTCCACAAACCAATTTTTGTATGGTTGACGACATAACATGAATTATTGTCTTTTGGTGAAAACCACATGAGAATCTGTTCAATAGTTTACGAGTTTATCGCGAATATGTAGTGATATGAACGTTCGAATATATATTTCTTCGGCTTTTCCATCTCCACCAGTACGTACCAATTCATCCGCTTAACTAATAATGGACATATGCATATACATATATATGAAGACTAGCTGTCCCGCCCAGCTTCGCCCGGGTGATAAAGTAAAAAAACCTGAAACACGATCGTAGCGCCACCTACTGGGTCCAATTTTGATATAAGCTATCCTATCTTTCAAGTTGGATCAGACTGCACACGATGTGCAAATTTGATCAAAATCGGTTAAGTAGTTTAGGAGTCCATCGCGGACTAACAAAGTGACGCGTAATTTATATATATTAAGTTATCGTTAAGATCACGTGAGTCAAAGACTGGTACTAAATAAATCGATGGAAAAAGAGGCTGAGGTGATGCAGGAAAACTTTCGGAGACCCTAGCTGAGGCGTGGTTATGTATGTATAGTAAGTAATAGACCTTACCGCAACGAAAGTAGCCAGCGACATGTCGTGTATCGGGCCGGCTCTGAATGCCAGTCTTTTCTTAGTTGTCAGAGCAAGTATTGCTATTTCCTTTTGCAGAGTTTTGTCCGCTTTGAACCAGTCGCTTTCGAACGTACCGTAGCTGACCTGGTCGCTCTAAAAATAAGAACTCGTATAAAGTATTGATTGGGCTTTTCGAAACAGAACAATTAAAAATACTAATAATATAAATTCAATAGTACAAGGTTATTCGATGGGGTGAAATGGGATGCCAACGTGACAGATTGCGGGTCGGATGGTCGGCGTTTCTCAAGCACAACTGTACATGAATACGTGCATTTTAATTTCTTCTCAAACGCTTGCCGATTTCTTTTGGGGTTTTCCTTCACCTGAAAGCTCACGGTGTGATTACTTAGGAGTTCAAACGCAATATTTCCGTTGCTTGCGATAGCCATTAAGCCAACACAACTTTATATTTCCATATCCTATTATTTGTTGCATGCAACACAAAGATCGAATCAAGATTCTGGATTTAAATACAGTGATTAGTCACACCGCGAGTTTTACTGTACAACGACAACTTCGAAAAGAGACCTGCAGAAGTTTGAAGAAATTTCAAGACGCATGCTAGTCGTACTTGAGAAACAGCTAGCAGCTCGCTATCCATCATATTGACACCTAAATATGTCTCCGGGCGAACAGGGGTTGTTGTAAGACCTCCAAGCCCTGCGGCTACCCTTGTGGGGAGGCGTGAACTAAGATGTAATTTTGTATTAATAGACTTGGAATGATTGAGTGCACACCTGTATAATAACTTCATTGCTGTACCAGTAGAACAGCAAGAGTTGGATCATGCAATCAGCCATGAACACACAGCTGGAGACGAGTGTTGCCAAATCGTTATGCGACTGAAATTATACTTTTTATTCAGACCCTGCGGAAGCTCAGAAATATCGCAGCTTATTTAATACTAGCTTATGCCCGCGGTTTCGTCCGCACGGAGTTCGAAAAAGTAGCTTATGTATTTTCCTGCTAGAATCGGTTCAGCCGTTATGCCGAGAAAGAGCAACATACTTTATAATATTAGAACTTTGAATTTTTCGGGGTTCGAATGTATACTATGTCCAAATCCTAGGTATAAGCCATCACCCTTTCAATTTTCAGCCAAATCGTTTTGCCGTGAAAGAGCAGCAAACATCCAAACTTAAGAACTTTCTCCTTTATAATATAAGTAAGAAGTCAGATATTATTGTGGTTTACGAAAATTATTTCTCAAGAACATAAGCGTATATCGGAAAAGGATAATAAATAAATACCTGGGACAATTCCACACAAATTGACCTAGTCCCAAATTAAGCAAAGCTTGTGTTATGGTAACTAGACAACTATATAGATATTTACTTATATAGATAGATATTTACATAAATACATAGGACATCTAAGACTAAGGTACAACTACTCGTGTTCCTCTCAGAAATATCTGCCCTCGGCGGGATTCGAACCCGCGACCTCAAGTTTCGCAGTCAGGAGCTCTAACCTATATTTATATGTATTTAGATACGCACCTTGGCTATTTGCGTAATACACACGCCAAGATTCACCGATATAACAATTAAATATATGAACATCACAGGCGATATGAGGCTGTTGAACAATTTCTGGTACCTGCGAATTTGTGTTGTGACGTAAAATATTCATAGTAATATTAAAAAGAGGCAAAGTTTATTTGAGTGCGTTAATCCCAGTAGTAGGGGAGCCCAAGCGGGGATTTCGGGATTTACTAAAGCGCGGCAGATTAATATACAGGGGGATACCTTGTACCCGGTTAACTACCTCCACCAAACTTGAGCCCCATATATAAGGCCTCTGCCGTTGCCGGTCCCAAGCCCGGATGAGAAAAGAGGAGGGTTTGCTGAGAACTGCGAAATCCTACCTGTAAATATCTTGGAGGAAGTCAGTTGTAAAATTCGCCAACGCCGAGTCATGGGCGGCGGTAACTAACCCATCAATATGGTTCACCAATGGCCATGAGTGACTAAATATCCTCATAAATATTGGGGGTATGCGCTTGGGAAACGCGTACTACTACTCTCCCACCCCTTTTATTATGAAAATGGAAAATAAAGAATGCGATTTGTCCTGCGATCCGGCTAACCCCCGGCGCCATGAGGTACCCGGGCCTCAAGGTGTGAAATATGTTACCGAAGACTGTGCAGACGTGGGTAACCAGGCCTCTGCTTCAGTGAATGCTACTGGAAGACGTATATTTGTACAACAGGCGTTCCATCCAGGCCTTTTTACGAGAACTAGAAGTACCTCACTGGGAAGTATCTCCCAAATAGAACCCTCAACACAGACAACACTAGGCAAGAATCTAGAAATAATTACTCCCAAACCGCCGGACTGGCAAAGAGTTCCTGAATCTAAAAGCCATAAACTGAAAAAATTGTCTCGGACACCATCCCCGGAAACTATAAAAACCCAGAACCGCTACAAGGATTTATCTGTAGACGAGACAGAGAATTCTAGTCACCCAAAGGAAAAACGACCTAGCAAACCACCACCAATCATTTTATATGGTATTGAGGACGTAAACAGACTCACACAACTGTTGGAATCAGCAGCTGATCATAACCTCTTTACTTTCAAAATAGTAAATAGGAATCAACTAAGGGTCTCTTGTAAAGATGTTACCACCTACAAAAAAGTTATCACTGTAGTTCGAGAGAATGGACTCATAGGTCACACTTTCAACCTTAAGGACCAGCGCTGCTTTAGAGTGGTTATAAAAAATCTCCACCACTCCACTCCCCTCAATGCAATTGTAGAGGAAATTGAAAAAACTGGAAACAAAGTATATGGAGAGATTGTTAACGCCAAGTATGGACCAGACAAAAAACCAACATCTACGTTCTTTGTAAATATTGCCCCTGGGCCAAATAACAAGGCAGTTAAAGACATCAAATACATATATCACCAGTCAGTTGTCATTGAAGACCCCAAAAAGAGGACAACATTACCACAGTGCCAGAGGTGCCAACAATATGGTCACTCAAAAAATTACTGCATGCGACCATATCGTTGCGTAAAATGCGCTCAAGGGCACAAAACTGCTGACTGCCCAAAGAAAGATCGTAATACTCCAGCCCTATGCGCTCTCTGTGAAGGTAAACACCCTGCTAATTATAAAGGCTGTGCTGTATACAGGGAGATCCTCGCTAGAAGAATGCCACAGAGGACAACTCACAAAAACACCACCAGACCACCAGACTCGAAAAGCACCACGGAAGCGAAACCCGCCAACCCTGGAGGAAGTAGACCTAATGACACCTATGCTGAAAGATTGAAGAAGAACACAAACGAACTGAATCCTGAAGTAAAACCATATAATAAATTAGAAGAACTCATATTAAAACAATCAGAAAAATTTGATCTTATCCTACAACAAATGAGCACTCTCTTGAGTCTCATAACAACACTGTTAGACAAAATCCCAAAATGACTTCTCTCAGGATAGCCACGTGGAACATTAATGGCTTAACACCAAATAAGTTCGAGCTAGAGGTGCTAATTGCAAATAATAAACTTGATGTTGTGCTCATATCTGAAGCACACTGTACAGAAAAAAGCAACATAAAAATTAAGGGCTGCTACACCTACATTACTTGTCACCCTGATGGCACTGGCCACGCTGGAACTGCTATAGCCATTAGAGCGAACATTAAGCACTATGTCACGCCCGAATATAAAACAAGCTATATCCAGGCAACGTCTGTTGTAGTTGAGAGTAAGGATGGACCCCTCAACATATCTGCGGTATATTGCCCACCGAAGCATAGAATAGATAGTGCAAAGTACTCCGAGTTCTTCCACACACTGGGAAACAGATTCATTGTTGGTGGCGACTGGAATGCCAAGCACTCGTACTGGGGCTCCAGGTTAATAACAACAAGAGGTAGACAGCTTAAGGGATGCATTGACGGAAATAACCTTGACTCAATCTCATCCGGTGAACCGACATACTGGCCTACAGACCCAAAGAAAAAGCCTGACCTACTAGACTTTTTTATCACCAGAGGACTCTCGAGACACTATCTCAAAGCCGAGCCCTGTTATGATAGTAACTCTGATCATTCCCCTGTAATTCTAACCATAAGCACGACAATAATTTGCTACGAAGAACCCGAGACATTGTCCAACAAATTTACAGACTGGGAAGGATTTAGGGAATACATAGAGGAAACTATACAACTACATGTATCCCAAAAAACATCAGATGACATAGAAGATGCCACAAGCTACATTACTAACCTAATACAGAATGCATGCTGGATGAACACTCCAATCAAAAAGAAAAGGGCTACTACTGGAAACATTCCTCTCGATATAAAAAATAAAGTTCTAGAAAAAAGAAGGCTTAGAAGGGTCTGGCATCAATCTAGACATAAATCTGATAAGATCGCTTTAAACAAAGCCGCAAGGGAATTGAAAGAAATGCTGGATAGTATAAATAATGCAACGCTACAAAGTAAACTGCAAAATCTGACCCCTACCGCATCATCTCAGTACGCGCTCTGGAAATTCACAAAAACGTTTAAAAGACCACAACCATTTAAGTCTGCAATAAGAAACAATAGCGGAGGTTGGGCTAGGACTGGTAAAGAAAAGGCAGAAACATTCGCAAAACATCTAGCTAACGTATTTAAACCAAACGATAGTGAATGCGAAGAATTCGAGAGGGAAGTAGATAACCAACTACAGCAAGACCTTCAATTATCACTTCCACCAAGGCCAGTAACAGTGCGTGAGCTTACATGGGCCTTGAAAAGAATGAAGAACAACAAAGCCCCTGGCTTTGACCTAATCACTAAAGAGGTTCTTATGCAACTCCCTAGAAAAGCTTTAGTATTCATTACAACACTCTTTAATAGTGTCCTCAGGGTCCAACACTTCCCAACTATGTGGAAAGTATCCATCATCTCCATGATACATAAGCCAGGAAAACCTCCAGATCATGCTACATCATACAGGCCGATAAGTCTTCTACCTGTCCTGTCTAAAGTGTTTGAAAGGATTCTCCTGAACAGAATACTGCCGCTATTGGATGAAAATGAAGCCATCCCCAAACACCAATTTGGGTTCAGAAAACACCACTCGACCATCGAGCAGGTTCACCGAGTTTGTGACAAAATACGGCACTCCCTTGAAGCCAAAGAATACTGCTCGGCTGTGTTTCTTGATATCCAGCAGGCATTTGACAAAGTATGGCATAAAGGCCTACTCTCCAAAATAAAAACTTTGCTACCACATACCTACTATACATTGATGAATTCTTACTTGTCAAATCGCATGTTTCAAGTACGAGAAAGTGGTGATGCATCAGAAATCTATAGGATCTTGGCCGGTGTGCCCCAAGGCTCTGTTCTTGGCCCAATCCTGTACACCTTGTACACTGCAGACCTCCCTCAGTCAACACAAGTAATGAACGCTACATTTGCTGATGACACTGCACTATTAGCTAGCAGTTCAGATCCACATACCGCTTCAAATATTTTACAAGAAAGCCTCAACAAGGTGGGTGACTGGCTGCAGAAATGGCGCATCAAAGCAAGTGCTTCTAAATCGACCCACATAACATTCACGCTTAGAAAAGGAAACTGTTCACCCGTGCAACTGGGAAATAGTACCCTGCCCCAAAGTGACTCTGTCAAGTACCTTGGAATACACCTAGACAGAAGGCTGACATGGAAAAATCATGTCAAAACAAAGCGCGATGAAACAAATATTCGGTTCCGGACCATGTATTGGCTGATGGCACGCAACTCTAAACTTTCGGTGGACAACAAGCTCCTAATCTATAAAATGATCCTCAAACCTGTGTGGATGTACGGGATCCAACTCTGGGGAAGCGCTTGTAACTCCAATCTAAATATCATACAGAGACTGCAGAATGGCATACTTCGTACCTTGTCGAATGCTCCATGGTTTCTCACTAACTCTGAAATCCATGAAGCTCTGGAAATTAAAACAGTAAAGGAAGAGATCCAACAGTCCTCCACTAACTACAAAAATCGGCTCGACAACCACCCGAATGACTTGGCTGCCGAATTAACAAAAATCTGCTACAGGAAACGCCTTAAACGCTATGATATCCAGACTCTAAATGCTCGATGTTAAATAGGAGTGTCTCCTGCTGGGGAGACCCCTCACAATGCTTCAACCGCCCAACAAATCTGCTTATAGTCCTGGGACTGATTGTAGATGCACGCGCATTAAAAAAAAAAAAAAAAAAAAAAATATATATATAAGGCCGCTCGTGAAGGATACAGGATCAGAACTTTGCTGCCCTCCCTTTTCTTTACGTCACTCTCAAATTGTCACATTAGTGTCGGAATATACGCTTTTTAGGATGTAATTAACTCACCCTACCTTAGTCTGACACAGCTTGAGTATTTCAAAATGGCGAATTTTTTTTGCACATTATAAAAATGCCCGCGAGTTTGCGTCACATCGAAATCGACGGATTAGTGAATGAAAGCTTTTTGTTTGGTGTACTTAGCACTTAAGTGTACCAAGGGTAACTCCCTTAGAAAAAAATTTTTTTTCGTTTTCAACCCTTACATACAACCACCCGCATCATGCAAACGATCAGTTTAACATACGTACATTATTAAAAATACGTAGGGTATTGATGCTATCAATATCTGATGCGCTCGAGAATAATAAATAAATAAATAAATAAATCAATGTCCATGCAACAGTATTTTTTTTTACAAATTTAAAAAGTCGCTTTCCCCTCCGATGAAAAGGTATATATCATATAATTTGTTTTTCTTCTTATTATCTAAGTTTTGCAACTCAATAGGTCTCTATGACGCTCGAGTAAATCCCCATTTAGCATCGTGGGCTCCCCTAATACAGGAACAACTAATCTGATTTGATTATGATTTTGCTAGGGGTATGTAAGTCTGTTGTGTGCTGAGCTGTAAGCAACCAACGGGGTCCACAGGTGGCGGATAGTGGAACGGCCACCAGATATGGTGGTTCGCTGCGAATATTGAATAAGCACTCCCCGATCAGCAGCGCCAAGGTCATAGGAGGTAGTGGGAAATCTGGTGGGACAGGTTTACTTATAAAATACTACAAAGCTCCCGTGATGACCTTGCGAAATGGCGATCAATGCCGCCATTAAATAAGCATCCCCCTGATATGGACCAGCAGCCGTATCAGTACTGGTGTATGGCCGAGCATTAGATATCTGGAAGGGCATATACCGGATATCAAGGAACAGGAAACTGGGCTTTGAACTGCGGTGCAGAAAGCAAGGGGAAACTACTGCACTAAGTTACCCACCCATGTCACTGATAATAGAAGAGGAAAGATGAGAGGCCACCTTATACGACATGATAGCTTCTTTAGAAACATCTTAGAAGGAAAGGTAGAGGGGAAGAGAGGAAGAGGAAGACCAAGATTAACATACATGGGTCAGATCAAAGAAAAAACGTCCCTCATGACGTATACGGAGGTCAAGAAGGTTGCGCTGGACAGAAGCGAATGGAGGGGACTGCATCAGAGACGCCGACAAGAGCCCAGCTCTTAAATTTGTGATGATGATGATGTAAGTCTAGGGAGAACTGGCGCTCAATTCTCTCTTCCTACTCAGTTGGGGACTCGGCGTGATGATATGTATATATTACACCGTATAAATAAATGGACCGATTATATCTCTGTACCACATTTGATCTTATTCCATTCGGCAGATTTGCTTGAAAATGGGACAGGCACCCTCACAAAGGTCTTATACTATTAGTAAGAAATGGGTTAACAATAACTAACATAATATAAGGTAAAATAGAACCGTGATGACCGAGTTGTTCGAGTTACCTGCAACACAAAGATTGCAAGTTCGAATCCCGACTGTACCAATGAGTTTTTCTAAACTTAAATACAGTTATTAGTCACACCACGAGCTTTACGGTGAAGGAAAACATCGAGAGGGAGCTTGCATACGTTTAAGAGACAGACGTTTACGAGAAATTTAAAGGCGTATGTATAGTTGTGCTAGAGCAACAGCGATGGACTCGCCATCTGTCATGTTGGCACCTAAATATTTTTGAGACGGAAAGTGGGTGCTCGGTTAGGTACAATCCATACACCTATACCTACTTCTTCGGGGACTCTTGTGGGAAGACGTGAGGATATATTGTATAATAGCTAACTTACTTCACCAGTTTGACATGGAACTCATGACAGGCTACAATGTTTTCATGACTTCGCGTGATGCTGGCCTCTTCTATAATTGTTTCACAATTGAGGCGAGATATTTTCAACTGGCCCGCAAAAAATATCATGATAGTAACCACCAACATATCCCACCCAACTATGTACGCGCTCATAATATATCCAAAAACTGTCTGTATTGCCATAGAGGCGTAATAGCCTGGAGGCTCCTTCTGGAAGGGCGTGTACCCATCGAAAATGTACAAATAATCGCTTGTACCGTTTATGTTGTATATATTCTTCTGATACGGCTCTGAAAATATGCTGAAATTGGAGAAAAAGGCCAATGTCCAAAAGAAGTAGGTCACACGGCGGCTTCTCTTTATGTAATCTCTGACTATTGCGCTGTGATCACTTCTATGGCTTAATTGATTACATTCTTGCGTACACATGTAGTTGAGTAATTGTTCCCACTTTGAATAGTTTAATTGGAAGTAGCACGACTTTACGACGCCAATGTGGAAAGGGGCGTATTGCAAAACCAGTTTTAAAGATTCGGCATTGAAATTCTTGATGCATTTTATGTATTGAGTGAAGAAAAAAGTTATCGTCATATACAATAGGCTTTGTTTGAGCTTTGCTACTCGGCTCCCAGGGTTTGAATGCCAAAGTCCTAACAAGCCCAAAACACAAAGATGAGGGCCCACTGAGGGAAAGCTGGGATTCTCGAGTAACAGTAATGGATTTTTTAATTTTATCCTCGTATTTTTCCGGATCATGCTGAGATCAAAGAGATGAAATTATATGTTAACGCAAATAGTTATAAATGTCTTTGGATTTAAATTTTATCAACGCTTGCTATCAACGCAAAATACCAAAATCGAATGACTTAAAAATATTAATCTATTTTACAAATGAACTAAATGTGAGAATTTCCATAGTGAAATGCAAATGTCATGAATATTTAGTGCCCTATAATAACTGGTTCAGATATTGGCGGTATGAATTAACGATAAAATTAACTATGGGTTATGTTCGTATGTAATTTCTTCTATTTAATTACAATGTGAAAAGCTATTTTGATTGTTACGTTACGGTACTTTTTAAAGTTAACAAGGAAATATATTTATTCACTTTTATTTGAAACCAGACAATTATTTTGAAGACAGTTTGGTTAATAAATGGTTGTTACAAAACAAAATGTATGGTCCTAAAACAAAATGTTTCTCATTATTGAGTTAAAAGAGCATTGTGGTAGAAATATCTCAAATTGAAAGTTAAAACACACATTAACATTAAAATTAGAAAAAAATTAGGTCATCGTGAACGCAAGAAATCACAGACACTAATAGGAGGACTTGTTTTATTCCTGAAAAAAAAACAACCTCTGAAATAAAATTTTACATGGTGGAAACCGTGGGGCTATTATAGATGGTTATGTGGCTAAATTACTGAACACGAAATATATAAAAACTTTTGTTAGTCTCTCGGTGGAATACTACGCCACTGGCTATATTTGGATAAGATCACAGGCGGAAATTATGAGGAAATTGTATTTGTTTCTAACACTTACAGCGACATCTTCACAATAAACACGAGATCTCCCTTCCGAAGCTTCGCGCCTTGACTAGCAATAATCCGATCTCACTTGTATATAAGCTAAATAAATAAATCTTGTTCGTATTTAATTAGGTATGGATTTGCTCTCTCTTAAAAATACAGTCTCGTTATCAAGCTATCGTATATAAAATTAGAGTAGAATTAACTTAAGAGAGGTAGGGCATAACGGGCTTCCCGTTCGAATTCGGAGCTGCCCGACTGGGGCAGAGACCTCCACCTTATAGAAGTCCATAGCCAAATAACATTTTTTTTTGTGTGGTGTTCCTACGCGGTGAATTTTCCAGTAATGAGCTCCTTGGGGAGGGGGGAGGATTGTTACATTGTGTTGGAAGCATAGGGATTAAGCCCATTATGCTGTCAACACACTATAACTCTCCGAACACAGAGTAGCGGTAACCGTTCCCAACAGTTGGGCCGTATGCTTGTTAGCCACTCTTCCTGTACAAAAAAAAAAAACTGTTGTCAATAAGCATAATATGTTAACAATTATGAATTTTAAATCATAAAAATTCGCTCGAATACTAACATACAAAATACTGTATAATTTTTATGTTTTTTGTATTTCAATATGTTTAATTGTGGTAACTATATTGTGTATAACGAAACGCAGTAGAAGTGACGACACGACACGCACGCTGTCTCAGCAACGCTTGTTTACAACAGTTATGTCAAACACTCAATTCAAAAACGGTTGACGGTTAAGATTTGAGTGAGACTTGAGAGAAGTTTGTGGTAATTGTTAAATCAGTGTTATTTAATATATATATGAATGTTTATTTGTGTTTCGTGCCGATGCCCATTGTTTGATAAACCAAATAATAATTAGCTAAACAGTGTAGTGAACATGGTTAAAATAGACAACCCGCCTTCTGGCGGGCCGAATGGAATCTCCCGGGGCGTCTTACCTTCCAAGAGTGGTTCTACCCAGAATATGGCTTCAAATATCAAAGTCGTGGTGAGAGTGCGACCATTGAACGTAAAGGAAACGGAACTAAATAACCGCGTAGTGGTTGATGTGGTGGACGACCAAATGCTAGTTTTCGACCCTAAGCAGGAGATCCGGCCGTTTTACTACCAAGGAGTCCAGCAGCCAAATAAAAACTTTTTGAAGCGCGCCAACAAAGACTTGAAGTTTGTGTTTGACCATGTCTGCGGACTCAGTGCTACGAATAAGGACGTCTTCGAAATAACGACGAAGGGAATGTTGGCGGCATTAATGGAGGGATACAATTGTTCAGTGTTCGTCTACGGAGCGACAGGCGCGGGGAAGACTTTTACAATGATAGGCAATAAGGAGTTTCCTGGCATCACATACTTGACCATGGAGCACCTTTTCTACACCATTAACTCTTTTGCAAATGAGAGGGAGTTTGATATAGGCGTATCTTATATTGAGGCAAGTATACATAATTTCTTACTAATTAGGAAAGTAATAATGACTGGCCATAACACAATAACAATGCTTTGCCTTTTGTACAAATGGTAATACCTTCAGTAACTTTTGTAACTTCTTCATGTCTTCCCATAAAGGTCCCAGAAGGGGTAGGCAGAGATGTGGCACCTACTTTCCACACTACTTACTACAGTAAAGCCTACCTCAATAAATAGTCTCTCTAATGCATACATTATTTTTCAAATTGGATTAATAGTACCTAAGTACTAAGTACTACTAAGTAATTAGTGCATTCAAACATACACAAGCTCAGCCTCTTTATGATATGAGTATAAGTTTATTTATTTAAAGACTTTGGTGGCCGAGTGGTTTGAGCAGTTGCCTGTGACACAAAGGGCGCAAGTTCGAATCCGGACTGTACCAATGAGTTTTTGTTACTGAACTTAAGTACAGTGATTAGTCACACCATGAGCTTTACAGTGAAGGAAAACATCGAGAGGAAACCTGCATACGTCTGAGAAGAAATTGAAAGGCTGTATAGTTGTGCTTGAGTAACGGCGATGTACTCACCATCTGTCACGTTGGCACCTTATATACCTCTGGCGGAAAGTGGGTGTGTGGATATTACCTATACACCTCTGCCTACCCCTTCGGGGACCCTTGTGGGAAGGCGTGAGGATATACTTTAAGAAGCGCTAGGAGCACATAGCTAGACTAAGCTTTAAAATCTCCCAATTGGTTTTCCTTCTAGGTGTACAATGAAAATGTATATGACCTGCTAACACCATCAAGCACGCCTCTACAATTGCGAGAAGACTCCAAGTATGGAGTAATGGTTGCTGGTATGACTTTGAACAATATTAAGACTGCTCGGGAACTGTTGAATATGCTGGAGAATGGCAACAAGAATAGAACACAACACCCCACAGATGCCAATGCTGAAAGTTCCAGGAGTCATGCGGTGTTCCAGGTACTTTGAAGCCAAACTTGCTTAATTAGTAATTAATCCTTTAATGTTATATAGAAATATGTAGTTCTATCATTGCCATTTCCCAAACTGGACTACACATGTGTCCTAGAATCTAATTCTTAAGAAATTAAAAATAAGAAATTTCAGGGTTCCTCCTGATGTTTTGCTTTTAACATAAAGCTTGTGGTGTATCTAATCACTGTACTTGAGTTCAGAAAATTCTGGAGGTTCACCTCATGTTTTTTTCAACTTTAGTTGAGGAATTGATCTTACAATCTTTCTGTTAAAGGCTACTCAAACCACTGGGCCAACCATTACTCCAAAAAAACATTTATTACTTGAATTTGTCTGTTAATGCCTTTAAATTTATGAGGACATAAATAAAAATAATGCCTACATACTTATTTATTCAGGTATATGTGACAATGCGCTACAAGACGAGCAGTAAACTGCGCCTTGTGAAATTGTCCATGATCGACCTGGCGGGCAGTGAGCGCGCTTCTGCCACGGGTTGTGTTGGGGACCGGTTCAAAGAGGGTGCTAACATCAACAAGAGCTTACTATCCTTGGGGAACTGCATCAACAAACTTGCCGATGGAAGTACCTATATACCCTACAGGTAATATATTTAGTCTAGTGCTATATGACTTGGCTCTTTATTGAGGACTATCTGTGCCTGCATTTAATTTATTTTCTGTATAATGTTATCTTAATCAAATTGAGAAAGGTATGCTGAGATGGTTTGGCCATGTCGAGAGAATAAATGAAGAACGATTGACGAAAAAAGTGTATAAGGCGAGTGTGGATGAATGTGTTGGAAGGCGGACCTAGGCGGACGTTTCTAGACCAAATTAAGGACGTCTTGAAAATAGGCCAGGTCAAGAGTACCTTAAACCGAAGAGCATGTATGAAGAGAATAATGAAAGTGGACGAAGCGAAAGAAGTATGTAAGGATCGTAGCAAGTGGAAAGAAGTGGTCTCTGCCTACCCCTACGGGAAAGAGGTGTGATTATATGTATGTATGTATAATTTTATCTAGTTTATTTTTCGGAACAAAACATACCTAGTGTGTGCTAATCCAGCTTGTTATCTATCTCTGTGCCAAATTTCATTAAATTTATATTATGTTTATGTTATAATATTAATTATAATTTTAATGTTTCATTATATTTATATTATAATTTATATTTATGTTATACAATATGATGTTTATTAATAAAGTTCTTGTTTGGTCTTTAAAAGCTTCTTCCGTGAAGCTAACGCAACGTAAAAGTCGGGCTATAACATATTGCCAGGAATAGGTGTATTATTTAATTCAACTTGTCATTAGTAAAACTTTTATTATGTGTTAAATGTTTTCTACAGAGATTCAAAACTCACGCGCCTGTTGAAAGATAGCCTGGGCGGTAACTGTAAAACGGTAATGATTGCGAATGTATCGCCATCCAGTATTGCCTACGAAGACACATACAACACATTGAAGTATGCAGCGAGGGCTAACAAGATCCAACTGACTATCAAGAAGAATATTGTGGACGGAGATATGAGGGTGTCGCAGTACATGAAATTGATTGAAGAGCTTAAGAAGAAGGTCAAGGAATTGGAAGCTAAGCTATCTCTGTCCAGCTTGAAGGCTGTAAAGCAGCCGGACATGACCAAGCAAAAAGGTAGGCCAATAGTCCCGTCTAACTACTTGCGCCAGTGTGTAGGTGCTTGCGGTATGTTGGGAAAATACATAGAAAGGACTTTTATTTTTAAAGTACTTTGTGATTTACGTTTGATCGAGAATATTACGATGTTATATGATTATTGTGGTTAAGCATTGTTCTATTTACGAAATATTAACTTTTATTCCCCTCCCCACTCTACCAACTAAATCGTTTGTAGATATGTAAACAAAATTATGCTAGTAGTTACATACATATGATGAAAAACGAGAAAGAAGTTTAAAGGAAAACTATCCCTTATTTTTTATCGACCGTGTGACGGCGGTACAGCTAGTATATAATATAATCAACCTGTAAAGATTGGCGCAAGCGCGTGTCAGCCTCGGAGGCCGAGCACGCGGCGCTCGAGGGCGGGCTGCTGCAGCTGATGAGCCGGCAGCGCGTGCTGGCCCTCCGCCAGGCGCAGGCCGCGCGCTCGGCCGCGCACCTCGCGCGCATGGCGCACCGCTCCTCCTCCGAGGCCATACACCAGGTATACACACATACACCTCACATGGGGCTGGCCCTCCGCCAGGCGCAGGCCGCGCGCTCGGCCGCGCACCTCGCGCGCATGGCGCACCGCTCCTCCTCCGAGGCCATACACCAGGTATACACACACACACACCTCACATGGGGCTGGCCCTCCGCCAGGCGCAGGCCGCGCGCTCGGCCGCGCACCTCGCGCGCATGGCGCACCGCTCCTCCTCCGAGGCCATACACCAGGTATACACACACACACCTCACATGGGGCTGGCCCTCCGCCAGGCGCAGGCCGCGCGCTCGGCCGCGCACCTCGCGCGCATGGCGCACCGCTCCTCCTCCGAGGCCATACACCAGGTATACACACACACACACCTCACATGGGGCTGGCCCTCCGCCAGGCGCAGGCCGCGCGCTCGGCCGCGCACCTCGCGCGCATGGCGCACCGCTCCTCCTCCGAGGCCATACACCAGGTATACACACACACACCTCACATGGGGCTGGCCCTCCGCCAGGCGCAGGCCGCGCGCTCGGCCGCGCACCTCGCGCGCATGGCGCACCGCTCCTCCTCCGAGGCCATACACCAGGTATACACACACACACCTCACATGGGGCTGGCCCTCCGCCAGGCGCAGGCCGCGCGCATGGCGCACTGCTCCTCCTCCGAGGCCATACACCAGGTATACACATCTCACATGGTCTGGCTCTTAATCACTGTTTGTACTTAAGTTCCGTAAAAACAACTTGCATAACTATTGTACGTCTTATCAGCGCAGTTACTTGTATTGTATGTGTTTACTCCAATTCTACTATTGATATGTGACTGCACCGTAATCGAGCGGATATTCTATTCTATTCTATTCTATATGCCTAATGTTAATATTTAGATGTGCACCGAAGACATCCCAAGGCAAGAGCGCGCGGCTGAACACTACGTGAAGCAATCCGTGAGCTTAGACTCTAAAGTCCTGTGCGCATGGAACAAATGGGACGAGAGCCGAAAGAGTCTCGACTCCCTGTGTGACCAGGCCCTAGCTGCATGCCCCGAACTCGCTGACTTCATCGAAACACTGAAATTAAGGCGTGAACTGCGCCATATAGGAGCTAGAGACGACATGCGATACAAGTTGCTATCAATTACAGACGAGGAAATCAACTGTTTCACAGAATACATGAGCGAAATGCCCAATATGATAAAAAAACTTTACTTGACTCTGAAAGGATATGACAAAGTAACTCCGGCGCTGAAGACCGAGTATTCGGAGTTGATGAAAAAAGCTAAGACTGCCAAAAGCATCAGTTGGTCCGACAAACACAAAGAGCAAGACCCGAACTTCAAATTCATCTCCAGTTTAGACTTGGACAAACCATCGACGACACGAGACTATATTGACATGAACTTAACTGTAGACATTAACACGGATAGCGAAGACTTGACTGACATAGAAAACCGCGAACCGCGCTCCCCGATGGCGAAGAAACGGAAAGGGACTCCCATTAAATTGGCTAACAACGAAACTATTATCATTAATGACTCATTCGAAAGCTTGGACACGACCAGGAATCTTAATTCGGCAAAGAAAGTTAAGAAGGAATTCGACATCGCGTCTGACGTAGAGAACTACGCGATAGACCCCAAAGATTTGAATTCTACGTTCGTGTTGGCGGGCAAAATGGAGGCCTTGAAGAAATCTATCAAGAGTGAGGTCAAAGCTGAGCTCAACCCTCCGGTGACGAGAGGCCTGTTCGACAGAACCAATACAATTCAGAGAACTATCAGCTTTAATGACAAAGGTGAGTGCAATAGTTACAAAGTGAATATAATTAGTGAATGATGAATGAATGAATGGTTTGAAGTTATTTTTTTTTACCACCATGACGGCACAAGCCTGAAGTCGTTTATAGTGCACACTTATTACTAAGACGCAATGGAAGAATGTAGAATGTGTTTGGAAAACTTCGGTCTTCGTAATAATTTTTTTTTTATACCACTTGGGTGGTAAACAAGCATGCGGCCCGCCTGATGGTAAGCGGTTACCGCCGCCTATGGACGCTTGCAACACCAGGGCTATCAGGGGGACAATTCTAGCGGCGCGTTTCTGAACCGCGTTAAAAGGCCCTAGCTGGTATCCAGGGGCTCCAGCCTACAGGTGGCAGCAGTACTCCATATGTGGCCGAACTTGCGACTTATAAAGTTGCAGCCTTTGTGCAGATGTGAAGTACTGCTTAGCTCTGTTGAGCACACCGAGCTTCAGTTGAAATATTATTAAAGGGCATCATTCTTAGCCTTGTATACTTGAGTTGGGCTGCATGAGCGACGCTCATACCAACTCTCGTTTGCGTCGGCTGCCAAAACTATCATCAGATAAATTTTACTACATCAATTACGTATTAGATTTATTTCCGTTCGTTTTTGAAAACCTGTTTGTGAGACTCGTCATATCAGTGCGATCAGTGTTCGGGCTCAGTTTACATGGAAAGTAGTAAGATCGTTTGCTCTCAGCTAAAATGGTGAAGCCGGTGGTGGGGCGCGCCCTCCCGCTGCGCCGGCCGCCCGCAGCGGGCTTCGGCTCCAGTCTCGCGCGTGACGGCAAGCCACTGCAGAGGAACTTACAAGGTATGTATACTCGTATTCCACTATAAATGTTGCTAACAGCTATTCAGCCCGCTTGATGGAAAGTGCTAGCATAAAACGCTTGCAACACCAGATATACTAGCAAAAATGTCTGCATTACTATACTTAGAGACGTATTAAAAAGGAACTGTTAGATATGCGTTTATGTCGGTGCCCAACTCAAAGGTATTGGTTCCGAGATTAGTAGTAGTAGATTATCTGTGGTAATTCGCTGCATGTGTATATAGTGCCATCCACGAAGACGTACCCCACCAATTTCTAGTCGAGGGGATCGCGGGATGAGGGGAGAATGACCAGAGTCTATTCATTCTAGGCAATCGGTGGGTACCGATAATACTCAAATATTTGTGAAAGGTTGCACACTTAACCTATTGACTAAAAGGAAGAATAGTGGGGCGCGTCTTCGTGGATGGCACAATCTATAGTGCCTTTGTGTTTCTTCCTCTTAGTGAATAAAACCCAAATGCGAAGAAAGAATCAAGTTTTTTTTAATGTAAATGCCTCTCACGTTTTACAGTAACTGAACTATAGGTGTCATAATGATTGTTTCAGTAAGGTGCTACTGTCCCATTACTAATACTTAAAGTTGCATGTGACTCCCAGGGATAACGTTTCGGACACTTAGCAACATCGCTCCTTAAATTTTACACACGTACCAAAGTATGATATTTTCAATAGATTTTTTTTTCTAATGCAAGCTCTGCATCGCATAGTATCTCTGGTGCTGTAAGTTTATCGCTTACCATGTGATGGGCTGCATGCTTGTCTGCTATGGTTGAATGTCTTTGTGGGGATTCTGTGAGGTCTGCATTGTCTTTGTGTAATTTATCTTGTCATTCAAAGAGCCGTGCCACGGCCAACATAATTATGTCTGTTATATCATTGTTTGACTTTCTGCAAAACTACTGAACGGATGATGCGGGCTTCACAGACAATTAAAGATTTTATACAATTTTTTTTCCTTCCTGTATTGACTACCATTGCCTGTATTATATATATAAATTTACGACCAGTTACTCCTGTTAAGCATAGTTATACTAGAAGTATCTGCTCTTCATTAACCTAGAATTATTTCGTAAATATACTGTTTAAACAAAACAACTGTCTTAAGTAAAAAGTTAGTTTAAGTTAGTTACTTAAAAATAATCAACAAAGAACATGAGTAAACAATGTGTGTGTGTGTGTCTGTGAGAGATACTTCTTATGTTTTTTTTAATCTAAACTGCACCCGTGCGATGCTAGGGCAAGTCTATATGTATTATAATGTATGTACCTAATTGGTATAGTAATTAATGGGTCTTAGATATTAGTAGCGTTTAATGTATAAGGATTGCATGTGTCAATATTATCGTGGGAATTAACAGTTGTACAGGATGTCTCAAAAATAGAACAGACCCCTAGAGTTATAGGGTGTTGTAAGCAAATATGTATAATAATAATTTCGAATCATGTTTTTATACGATTTTTAGCAGAAAGTATTAAGAACAAAAGAAATAACGTATGTTCATTCAATTTCAATTTAATTTATTTTATGCGAGAATAAGGTCAGGTTATTTGCTGTATAATTTTTTGAGGCAGCCTTTGTCACTAATAATAGTCCACCAAATATTTGCCTTTCATGTGTCCTGTGTCGTCACTAACAAACTAACAGACTGTCGGGGGAACAACAATGTCACTCAAAAGTCAGTGGGTTTGAAAGCAGTGCGCGCGAGGGAGAGGTTCCAGACGCACCCCTACTCGAGGCCCCCGCCACCTAGGAGATGAGAAGAGTCGGAAGGTTGAGGTAAGCATGAGAATGTGTGATGCCTCGGGATTGTGCTATTTTCGGGGTAAAGGTGTTAATTATAATAGTAAGCTAGTAGTTAATTATAATTATAAAAGTAGGATTAAGCTGAAATCTGATCGGCTATTGGCGTGTTAAAGTTTAAAACATCCATACTCGCAAACCTGCGTTGATTATATAAGAAGGATTTATCGTACATATAAAAACGGCGACATTTTACACATACCATTCGAATCCCGCTGAGGGCAGATATTTGTGTGATGAACACGAGTATTTCTACCTTAGTCTTGGATGTCCTATGTATTTATGTATATATCTATGTATATAAGTAATTATATCGTTGTCTAGTTACCATAACACAAGCTTTGCTTACTTTGAGACTAGGTAAATTTGGGTGGAATTGTCCCAGGTATTTATTTATTTATTATAATTTGATCTTTCGCTGCATCCACATTCAACAATCTCTTCATACATGCTCGCCGGTTCTTAGCGGTGAAATAATATGAATTGAAAAGAGTTGAGTATTATATTTAGCAGACTCCAAAAAAATTATTATCGTCAATTTGACATGTATATAATTATGTAGTACTACTATATATATATTATATTTACATTTGATTCGATTTGAAATGCTGGCGCGAAACACTTATTAACTTTTAATATATTTTCCGTCTAACATCAGTTATTATAATGAGTGGTAGTATTTATTTGGTGGTATGTTACATTCCAAGTATCACGTAATTTCAATAAATTCTTATTTGATTGTGGATTTATAATGGTTTTTTTTACTTATTACGCAACATTCCTGAAATTGTGAAACTGATAATTCTATAGAAATTAATCATAACAAGTTAAGAGATGCATCCGGTAATGTTTCGTTGTCAACAAAAGTGTGTAATTTAGCATTTTGTTACCACAAAGGGAGCTTAAAATGCTGACAGCTCTCATCAATGCCGGCTTAGAGCTATTACATTTTCAATATTGTTGTGATGAAGTTAACTCATGAGTCATGCAAATTAACGCAGAAAGCCATGAAATGAAAGTCTGAAACAAAAATCGCAGGTCTGCACCAACGGCTCTGTACCATTTTTTTTGTGAGTATTTGCCGACTCGGCGAACTTCAGATCGCCTAAGTAACTGAATGTAGGGATAGATTTTAAGTACCTATAAAATAATAATAATTCTGCTATTAGACGAACAAACCAGAGCTAATCAGAATCGGTCTACCTTTTTATTGAGTTGTTTACGGTGTAAATAACCCAACTTGGTTTTATTTTTCAATAAGTATAAAATGCTCACCTCCTTTTTCTTTTATTAGGACGAGTGAAGTAACACTTTGAAGAAACAGCAAGAAAATCCACAAGCCTATTCTTAAGTTTCCGTCTTTGAGATTTTGTACGTAGTGTTTTTAAGATAATATTTGTGTAGTTTATGAAAATATTGCTTTAATATTTGTAACGACCAATTTGTAAATGAATTATTATTGCCTTCCGAAGTTATTGTAATGAAATTGTGGTATAGGTTTTTCAAACTTTATAATTTTTTTTTTTTTAACGTAGCTGGATTTGGAACTTTATTATTGTGTTGCAATACGACACAAGATGCTTGTCTACGATATTGCGTTTATTGTAATTCCCAAATATTAGGCTAAAGTAAGCTTTATATCTATTGAACTAGATGTCCCGCTCAGCTTCGCCCGGGTATAAAAGTAAAATTTTATCGCAGCGCCACCTATCGGATCCAATTGTGATGTAAGCTATCCTATATTTAAAGTTGGATCAAACTGCACACGGTGTGCAAATTTGATAGAAATCGGTTAAGTTGTTTAGGAGCCCATCGCGGAATTAATTGCCATAAAAAAGGTTATAGTGAGTCAATCTTAAAAGGACTTTTTTTTAGAACTTTTAAAGAGGAACAATTCCCTCATACATGATATTTTCGTAACTTAAACCGTTTAAGAAGCGCACGCATCCGAAGCTCTCAAAAAATCTCAAGCCCGTTCTTGCAACATTTTTCATTTATGCTTCGCTCCTATTAGTCGTAGCGTGATGTTTTATAGCCTAAAGCCATCCTAGAGAAATGGACTATCCAACACAAATAATTTTTCAATTCCAACCAGTAGTTCCTGAGATTAGCGCGTTCAAACAAACAAACGAACTCTTCACCTTTATAATATTAGTATAAATATACAATACCATAGGAAGATATTATTTTATGTTTAATCATGGATCCCAGGGAGGCCCCAGTCCTCGTAAAGGGTCCAGTCCTTCACCACGGCATCATTATTATTATTATTTCATAAACTTTCAGTGTACTCGTGTAGGGCACAGGCTTGGAACATATCCGTTGTAACGTATCATATAACAACCTTTTGAAGTACGTAAGTAAGTAATGTTAGTTCCGCCATCTGCTGGGCTTGCTGAGAGGTATTAGTTTGGCTTACAGAGTAATTTATAATAGAAAAATATCTCGAGGGACAGTTTATGGTATTGTAACTATAATAAATAGATTATTTTATTTAGTTATGTAACATATATCCTCACGCCTTCCCACAAGGGTCCCCGAAGGGGTAGGCAGAGGTGTATAGGTAATACCCACACACCCACTTTCCGCCAGAGGTATATTAGGTGCCAACGTGACAGATGGCGAGTCCATCGCCGTTACTCAAGCACGACTATACATACGCCTTTGAATTTCTTCTCAGACGTATGCAGGTTTCCTCTCGATGTTTTCCTTCACCGTAAAGCTCGTGGTGTGAATAATCACTGTATTTAAGTTCAGAAAAACTCATTGGTACAGTCGGGATTCGAACTTGCGACCTTTGCGTCGCAGGCTCACTGCTCGAACCACTCGGCCACCACGGCTTAGTTATGTAACGTAATGCTTGGAATAACATTTGCACTTAGGTTTTTTTTTTATTTTGGTTGTAATCTTTGTTTCTATAAACAGTGCGGATATCTAAGGTCGATTTATAGTTTTTTTTACGTAAGAAAATAAAATTACAATAGTGATTATTCTTAGGTCTGAAACATTAAGGATCTGTTGATTGTATGTTTTAAAATGATAAGAATGTAATGTATCTACCATAAAGTGTGTAGTAATTTAAATATTAACAGCATATTACAAATTATTACAACGACTGATGTATTTTATAGGCGATTGTCGATATTGTTTGTAAGTAAATTTATTTGATTTTGTGTGAGGGTTTAATTAAACAATTTTGTAATTATTTATTGATTTATTTCCGTACCACTCCCGTTTTCTGTTTATAAAGTTTATATAAAAATATATATAAATTATATAGTTTATATATAAATATATATAGTAATATAAAAATAAACACAAGCAGTCTCCATTCTATATAAATTTTTATCACCATAAGATATACTATGCCATTAAACTTCTGGTTGAATGGTTAGACTTTTTTCCGAATCGAAATCCTTCTAGACTAGTTCTTTTATTGTCAAACGTGTATTTGAATTTTAAACATATGGGTCAGTAATACTATTTACTTGAATATTAAGGAATTGCGGTATCGTATTAATAACGCGAACCCTAAGGCCAGTTCTTTTCTGTTGTCTCGTGGCTTGAGGTCTTCCGAACTTTATCACTTACTGAACAATACTAATGCGAAGAAGTGCCTGGTTGGAGACATTTTGGCCTCCAACCAGGCACTTCTTAAGTGAAAAAGTGAAGTAAATGTAGTGCCCACCTCACTAAACGAGCAGTGGTGGCAGAGTGGTTCTAGTAGTTTCCTACAACACAAAGATTGCAAGTTCGAAACCGATGAGTAGTGATTGGTCACACCACGAGCTTTACGGTGAAGGAAAACATCGAGAGAAAACCGGCATACGTTTGAGAAGAAATTTAAAGGCGTATGTAGTCGTGCTTGAGTAACGGGGACGGTCTCGCCATGGCACGTTAGTGCCTAAAAATATATCTCTGGCGAAAAGTGTGTGTACTAAAACTAACACGTTAAGTCACGTCTCTGGTTCTGCAACTCCCGTCAGTCCAACTTTTTTATTTAGTCAATTTACTGATTGTGAGGTTAAGAAGGAAATATCATCCATCGCCTCTAACGCTGTCGGATGTGACGAAATCAGCCGCAAAATGATCCTTCCTCTTTTAGATTTCCTCACACCTATTATCTCCTATATCTTCAATTCTTCCATCTCCTCCAGCTCCTTTCTAACTCTTTAGAAGGATGCACAGATAATTCCACTTCCTAAAAATACACTTCCGAATACCGTCCTATTTCTATCTTACTGACCAATAAGTTTAAAATTCAAACATAACCTACACTACATTTAAATATACAAGTCGCATTCCATCCGAGAATTACGGATACATTACGTGTTTAGCAATTAAAGCGTACACACAAGTGTAGCTTTCAGAGGGGATGCTCAGGGTGCTTTGCTGGGTGTGTCTAATTACGAACGTACAAATTGAAGGCTTTGAATTCGTCTCGGCTTTCTCCCCGCCACTTGCCCTGCAGCTAAATGAATGAACTTTACTAGTTTTAATTTGCATGAAATCGTACTTAATTTAAACTTAAAGTGTGTTTATTGTTTTGCTTAAAGGGACTCATTGCTATCTCACAATTATTTAATTTACAAAGCACGGAATAGTATATGTTAATGCTGATTAATGTTTTGGCTTCCCTAAAAGTAGGTGTACCTATAGCTATTCTTGATCATCTGAAGTAGGTGTATGATACTAGCTGTGCCTCCCCGCTGTACTAAATGTAAATATATTTTTTAATATTATAAAGAGGAAAGATTTGTATGTAAGTATGTTTGTAAGGAATTGGCTCAAAAAGTACTGGACAGACTTTAAAATTATTTTACCATTTGAATGTCACATTATCATTGATTAATTTAGGTTATTTTAATTACAAGAGAAAAATAAATTTTATGCAAAAATATTTAAAAAACAAATGTCCCGTGCGAAGTCCCGCTAGTGTTAATATAAATGTGTACCTACATTATAGAATAAGATATCAACATCTTTGGTCATGCATCATCATATAAACAGGTTAAAAATTATTCATCTTCAAACGCAATAAAATAAGGTTTAATTAAAATTGACAGAGGCCCTTGACTCGACCCTGCGGTATAATAAAAAATCGGGCTTCAGGTGCGACAAAAACTCTTACCCCGCCGCAAATGAATTGATTCAACGCAATCAATTTTTTCCCGCTCATCCTGTTCTGAACTCTAACCGATCTACTCACTCACCCTGCCCTGATTAAATCGGTCAATCATTCGGTCTCACCGTTCAGTTGGCTGGAAAATTGGTAATTAGACGGTATAGGTGATAAAACGTAGAAATATTAGAGCAAAGGGTAGTAATTTCTTAGAAGTGACTTCATTACTAGTCGGTGTAATAAGTATTTTAACATGGCAGAAATAAATTAATATGGCAAAGTTGGCGTGGCATCTCTCAATTGACACTTAGATCACAATAAATTTGGTACTCTATGGTCTGAAAAATCGTGTCGAATAGTTCTTGCGCAGACAGTTTGGAGACCGTAAGTAGTATCTAGTAGTTTGTGTCTACTGGCTTCATGATTTCAACATTTATTCCACGAAAAAAGAATACGATCGCTCGATTTCGGGAAATACCCACTATTATAAATTATACAACAGGATTTGGACAACAGGAGGGAAGAATGTTATGTACTTACTTTTATACACAAGAAAACGAAGACAAGAGTTATAGATTTTACAAAAAAGAACAAACATTAACCCTTTTAACTGTGACTGACAATAGATTAAGGAGGATAGTTTTGTGTTAGGGTTGTAAAAAATAGAGATATTTTTGGACTTTTACTGCTATACATTACCAAGTGATGAATATTGCGTTTTCCATACTTAATTAAAATGTAATAAAAGCAAACTTATTTAAAGCCAATTTAAACAAAATCGAAACGTTCGGATATCTGTCCCGAATTAAATGGACGAACTTATTTGCATAAAACTAATTATCTTGTGTACTGGTGTTTGTGAAGTCGGTGTGTTGACAAGCCTTCCGCGGTAATAAAGCTGTGATCGCGTCACGCCCACCGCCGAAAAATAATTAATGAGCTAACCGAAAATTCAAATTTTAAATTGTGTTTTTGTCCAACACATCCCTATGTGTTCAAATTAATCCACGTAGATAGCGTACAAAGTCGGTGTTAGTAAATAACTCCGATGGTATCCATATTAAAGTAGGTAAGTACATTTTGGTTTTCATCTGGGTAAACTATAGACAATAAAGCCGAAACAAAAATCTCTGTTACCTAGTTATGTTTTAGCTAATGTCTAGTTCACTGCGTAAGTTAATTTGTTCGATGCTTGATAAATGTAATTGGGATTAATTTGACGCAAAAATGTTGAATATAAACTTTCTAATGGTACTGAAATGTAGTTTAAATACAATTCGAATTTGAACTACCAGTTCACAATTTTTTTAATGGTGAAAACTATTCTGTCAGGCAAATAACAGTGCGTATACAGCTAACTAGTAATAATAACTAGGTAGTTATATCCACTTTATAAACGTATGTATACATTTTCGGAAAATCGCCTTTAAAGCCAGCAGTATCAATCCTGGAGCTGGGTCGGGGCAGATAACGTCGATAGGGCTGGTAATTGTGTGGCCAACAAAGAGGGTTTCCAACAAAGCGCGCAGCCGGTGGTTTATCGTGGCTACCAATGTTGTACCCGCTTGTTTATTAATTGTACCTGGATACCTGTTTCTTCTGAGTTATTTATTTATAATAATATGCATACATACATACATACGGCGAATCCCTCATGGGGTAGGCTGCTAGAATAACGCGCCAGTTCTCTCCAAACTTACACACGTCTTTGGGTTCGTCCACATTCGTCAGTCCCTTCATACGATTCATAATGTTTTCGATGTATGTATACCTGTCAGAATGTGACAGATGGTGATCTGTCACAGTTTCTCAACAACAGCACGACTATACATACATCCTCCTTTTAATTTCTTCTCAAGCGTATGAAGGCATCCTCGAGATGTTTTTTAAAGTTCGTGGTATGAATAATCAATGTAGGTGGGTTCAGAAATACTCATTGGAACAGTCGAGATTCAAACTTGCAATCTTTGTATTGACGTCTACCACCGAAGTCACATCTACCTCATCAATACTGAGTCCACCCGTATATCGAAAGTTACGAAACAACAAGTAGGTAACTAAGTACATCTGGTAAAAAATGCGACGCAAACAGAACAGTTGTCAAACTTGTATCCAGTTGGGAAAGTGGGAACCAGTGGGCCGTGAACCGCTAACTGTGCCCAAGGGACGGTCACCGCATTGAAACGGTTTCAGACGAAGTATGTGTTGTGTTATGCATGATTTCCACCAAATGGCTCGCATCGCATCGGATGGGTACGGTTTAGAGTCATTAAACGATATTAAATCGTGTACACAATTATATGCATATGTATGTGTATATATATATATATATACGCACGTACAGAATAATTTATATATATATAGGTATATATAAATTATTCTGTACGTGCGTTTGTCATTTAACTCCTCTTAAACGGCTGGACCAATTTGGATGCAATTTTGTGTGCGACCCTGGATGGTCTTAAAATACATTTAAACCCATGATTGCTTCGTGATTCAGGAGCTTGTCTTACTTATTTCCACACAAGCGAAGCCGGGCTAGACAGCTAGTTTAGTATATGTCACCAAGCCGCCCATAGCGGCTTGACTGTGGGCGTGGGCGTCGCAACACTAGATCTTAGACGAAATTATGCTGCGACGCGCGTACGGCTCCGTCCGCCTGTCGTTGTATCCGATACGATCCTTTCGGCCTTAGAGCAGGTCAACACGATATGAATGCAACTATTTCACTGGGCACAGGAACGGATATGTTCGCGAGTGAGTGAGTGAGTACGGAGCCGATCGTATGCGACCGGATGTCTCCGCATCCGTTCGTAGCCTTGCCGATCAGATGCGATGCGAGCCTTTTGGTGGAAATTATCCATTACGATGAATTTGGGCGTCATTTAATTTTGTTTTAGAAAGGAATGGCTTGTTTGAGTAAGATTCGCCTATTTGATCGTTTTGAATTAACGTATTTATAAACATGTGCGGTTTAAACACGAGATCTTATATATGAGTGTACATCGTATATCTATATCTAAATAACTCAAAGGTGACTGACTGACATAGTGATCTATCAACGCACAGCCCAAACCACTGGACGGATCGGGCTGAAATTTGGCATGCAGGTAGATTTTATGACGTAGGCGTCCTTTAAGAAAGGATTTTGATTAAATCCACCCCCAAGGGGATAAAATAGGGGATGAAATTTTGTATGAAACTTTGTCAATTTTAAACCGATCGGGCTGAGACTTTGCATGCAGGTAGATGTTATGACGTAGGGATCCGCTAAAACGGATTTTGATTAATTCGGACGAAGTCGCGGGCACAGCTAGTATCGAGTATATATATATGCGTTACTCAACTCGCTACTCGCTCAGCACACGGACCTGGATATCTTCCATGATCGCCCGTGTAAAATTAGCTGTTGCATTTTAAAATTTTTAAATAGTATATAAGTTTATTGTTTGTATATAATATATATATATATAATAATATATCCTCACGCCTTCCCACAAGGGTCCCCGAAGGGGTAGGCAGAGGTGTATGGGTAATACCCACACACCCACTTTCCGCCAGAGGTATATTTGGTGCCAACGTGACAGATGGCGAGTCCATCGCCGTTACTCAAGCACGACTACACATACGCCTTTGAATTTCTTCTCAGACGTATGCAGGTTTCCTCTCGATGTTTTCCTTCACCGTAAAGCTCGTGGTGTAACTAATCACTGTACTTAAGTTCAGAAAAAACTCATTGGTACAGTCGGGATTCGAACTTGCGACCTTTGCGTCGCAAGCAACTGCTCGAACTACTCGGCCACCACGGCTTCTTCACATAAGTTTATTGTTTGTAGTATTTAAAATACTAGCACTGACCCGTGGATTTACCTAATTGAAATTTTCATGGTTGATGTAAACCATGTCCTATGCCTTAATCCAGCTAGTAACCTATGTCTGTGTCTAATTCCGTGCAATTTCGGTCAGCCGTTATGAACTTGAACTAAAACGTTGTTTGTTGTACAAACAACGTTAACATATATAATATTTGTAAAATTGCTCCCTAAAATTTGTTTGCTACATCAAAAGTGGGAATCCAAGTCGAACATCGCAAACGAACCTTATTTCTGAAGGCACACAATGCTCAGTTGTCCATTTTCCATGCGAATAGGCCTAAGCATGTGAATAGTCCAAATATTGTTCGAGCACAGTACATAAAGTGAGTAAATAAATATAGATACATTCGATAAGTTAAGTTAGTTCGCATGACTGACGCCCGGTGTCGGCGTAGGCTTGGAGTATTTTTTCTCATATTACTTCGCATTTTCTCACACGACGTTGGAATCTAATTTAAAAGGTCGCACGTTACTTGAAATTTTGTTTTAACTTCTTCGATAAAGCTTATGACCTAGTTCGGAGTCTTGGAAGTTTGATCGATGCCTGCGTACTTTGAATATACGCAATGTGTGTGCTGATATGAATGTTATCCGGTGGTTTCGTTAATTAATTCGTTAAATACCAAGGGCCAATCCCATACAAAATTGACCCAGTCCCAAACAAAGCAATGCTTATGCTATGGGAACAAGACATAAATACTTATATAGATAGATTAATACATAGGACATCGAAGATGAGAGCCGTGGTGGCCGAGTGGTTCGAGTAATTGCCTGCGACACAAAGATCGCAGGCTCGAATCCCGACTGTACCAATGAGTTTTTTGAACTTAAGTACAGGGATTAGTCACACCACGAGCTTTACGGTGAAGGAAAACATCGAGAGGAAACCTGCACACGTCTGAGAAGCAATTCAAAGGCGTATGTATAGTTGAGTTACGGCGATGGTACTAATTTATATATTAAGTCTAACTCTGTTTGTTTGTTCATTACCTTTTCAAGATTAAACGGTTGAACCGATTGTAATGAAATTTGACAAGGTGATGTATTCTATCCCGTGCAAGGACATTATTACAAAAACCTATATTGAAGGGGGTAAAATAGGCGTATAGAGTTTGTTAACGTAATTCATAATTCCTCAAGTAAAAACTCTGAAATATAATTTCATTCAAAACAGCCTTTGAGAAGAAATAAGGAAGTACGTACTTCAACTCTATTGTAAATCAATCATATCAGTAAGTATCGAGTTTGAACAAGTTTAACGGCGGTGAAATCGTGTGATTGTCCTAGTATTTATATATGGAAAATCCCTCTCATGAGCTACATTTCGAGTGTACAAATAGTAGCTTATTGTGTTGGCAATTCCAATAATAGTTATGAGCATAAAACATATCTCCAATAACTAAGCCAATAACGTTCATGCAAACATTCCAGTTGGTGGAACACCAAAGCACGTTATTAGAAGCCCCCAGGACAACTTGTTGCCAGGTCCCATTTGTCAGGACTCCAATCGACACGTCCCGGATCGCTGGCTAATGAGATATGCAATGAATTTAGTGCTTTGTTCCAACCGAGGCTCATTTTAATTAATTCTCATTTCTCCGGCGACTGTCTGAAATACAAAGCCTAAAACGGGAGTCGGTGTTCCTCAGAATGGGTTTAAATAATATAAGGCAGATTTAGATACAGATGTTCGTAATATTCATAAACAGATTTTGTGTCTCTCTCGGTTATGAGCTCAATTTCGGTGTAAAGTTACAGGGGATAATGAATTGAGTCAACTTATGAGAGCCGGGGTGGCTCGAGTGGTTCGAGTAATCGCCTGCAACGCAAATATTGCAAGTTTGAATCCCGACTGTAGCTATGGAAACCAGCGTTTGAGAAATAATTCAAAAAGAAATTCTTATATCCATACTTTTTCTTCTTTGAATTCTTGTTAAGAATACATAATGTGTGTAATACACAATATGGTAAACTTATATATACACAAATATACCAAAACCTTAATATACAGGAGTCGCAAAAGCCTTAACCTAACTGCAACCATAATTTGACATAAACTAGATTACATTAGCAACTAAAAAAAATTGTTTAGGTCGGGTTAACTTCGCCTTTTACTTAAAGACACCTGAAAAAATTGCTGACAAATGACATTCAGGGCGTATAAACAGAGCACCCTTTCTTGGGCCGACAGTTAAAAATAAATCAAAAGGATCGTTGGCTTAGGAATCAAACCCCTAAAATAGCCACAAAGGCCCGACAAGCAGAATCTCTGACGTTCATCTCCAATTCATCATTTGAAGTGACGTAATCTTTTTTCTCCAATCAAAGGGAGTGATCGAGAACTGGTAGAATTAGTCGATTCAAACGCGGTGTAGTAACGAAGGAATCGAGTAAGGCGATTGTGCCCGTCTCATTAGGGCCACTAGTGAGGGGCTTTTTGTTATCTCCTGTCTTCGTTCACTTCATTCGACTGATTTTTCCACGTTTCTTCATATCCTTAATGAACAAGCCGTGGTGGTCGAGTAGTTGCCTGCGACACAAAGATCGCAAGTTACCCGAAGGGGTAGGTAGAGGTGTGTAGGTAGTTCCCACACACCCACTTTCCGCCAGAGATATATTTTAGATGCCAACGTGTCAGATGGCGAGATTGTTGCCATTATTCAAGCACGACTAATACATATCCTCACGCCTTCCCACAAGGGTCCCCGAAGGGGTAGGCAGAGGTGTATAGGTAATACCCACACACCCACTTTCCGCCAGAGGTATATTAGGTGCCAACGTGACATATACGTACATACTTACCTGGCGTAGGGGATACCGTGATCATGAGGACTAATACATACGCCTTTGAATTTCTTCTCAAACGTATGCAAGACTGCTCGTTGTGTGACTATGCACTGTATTGCAAAAAAATGCCATGATAGCCGAGCTGTTCGAATAGTTGCCTACAGCACAAAGATTACAAGTTCGACTCCCGACTGTTTCATTAAGTCTTTCTGACGTAAGTAGCAATTATTGCACGTTCTTAAGTATTTTGAATGACACAGGCGTTGACGTGCGATGGTGACCCGTACTGTAATTGGTTTTATGTAAATATAGAATGAATGGCCAAACTCTTGGGCTGCGAAATTCGCGAGTTGATACGCTGATGACGTAGCGACATCATCTAACGACACTCTAGTTTTTAAATAGGAAAACACTATCTGAAAACTTTACACAGATTCATGATTATACTCGAACACACATTCATTTTATGTCGACGAGTACCGTTCGTGGTAGACAGATTAAGTATACCGCCTGTCTTACTTACGGATCACTTTTGCTTCCTCCACGTTAATCAGTCTTGAAGATAACGAAATGACATTTATCAATATTTAATTTGTAGAACCAGAAGAAAACTTCAAAAGAAATCCACGATGCAGGCTTCATCACACAAAAAGAAAAGTTATCAGCACATGCTTCGTCAGACTACTACTACTACAACTACTACCTACTAACTACTAACAACTACCTACTAACTACTTCCTACTATCTACTAACTACTACCTACTATCTACTATCTACTACCTACTAACTACTACCTAACTATTAGCTCGGAAACATACCCGGCTCAAACGGTCCCATATTGCCCGCTGCGTTTCCGCGTTGTATGCCAAAGAAATGCACTGAACCATCAGTAACTTCATCTATGCTTGCCGGTTTCAAGTACTCTTAACTTTCCCACTCTTGACAGGTCCATCAAGCCACCATTAAGTCAGGCTATTATTCCAACTAGTCCGTGAATCTGACAGTGAGTCCAGCCCATTGCCACTTAGGTATGTAAATTCTTTGATTTGTTATTGTAACTAGCTGTGCCCGTGACTTTGTCCGCATTGAATTTAACTAAAAAGTTATTGTTCAATTTCTTACGATAAAAGTAGCCTAAGTTACTCCTTATTACATCAGCTGTCTTTCAGTGAAAGTCTCGTCAAAATCGGTTCGGCCGTTTCAGATATTAGTCGGAACAAACAGACAGAGAGACAAAAAAAAATTAAAATGTAATTTTGCTATATGTACCGTGTATTATGGATGTATACACGGTACATATAGCAATTGCATTGTATTTAGTAAACTGCGGTTACTTTTAATATTACAAACAGATAATTTTATTTATTTGTATAGACTATATTTCTTCACGCGCAAGGGAAGGTTTAGGTGCAACACCCACATTTCGTCGGAGACATATTTATATACTAACGTGACAGAAGCTGAGTCCAGGTTATTCTTTGAATTTCTTCATAAAACGTATACAGGTTTCCTTAATATGTTTTCCTTCACAGTAATGCTCTTGCTATGTCTAATCATTCTCGGTAATTTGATTTAATAATTTGTAATTTGTAATTTTCTCATTTTGACCTTGCAATCATTGCGTTCCATGGTTACTCGAACCATTCGGCCACCATGGTACAACTTATTAATATGAATAAACAACACGCCAGTGATTCATTACTAGCCACACTCAGACTTCAATTCCACGAGTAATATTTGAATTAAACCGGAGGCGATTCCTTGGGGATTGAGAGACCTTGTCGCCAAAATAGGAGTAGCCTAAATGGGCGCCGGGCCCGACAGGACGCGTCTTGTCCGGGTTAATTGATTTATGTAGCTCCAGCGGGCTCAGATTAATAGATTTGTTGCCTAAATAATAATCCGTGATGAATTTACAATTGCCAATCCAAGTTTTGCGATCGTTGTTTGTATTTGTTGAAATTCTATCTGGGCAATTGCGTGGTTTTATATATTTGCTTGGCTATCCATTCGAACGATCTGTATCACTGTTCAAATATGGAAAGGCTATTATTATAAATAAATAATATCCTCACTCCTTCCCACAAGAGTCCCCGAAAGGTGTATAGGTAATGCCCATACACCCACTTCCCGCCAGAGGTATATTAAGTGCCAGGCTATTATTAGAAACCGTAAATATATCCTACTAATATTATTAATATAAAATGCCGTGGTGGCCGAGTGGCTCGAGTAACCTGTAGCTCAAAAATGTTAAGTTCGAATCCCGCCTGTACCAAGTTTTTTTAACAAGGTGGTGAAGGAAAACATTGAGAGGAAACCTACATATGTCTGAGAAGAAATTCAAAGTCGTAAGTATAGTCGTGCTTGAGTAGCGGCAAGGAACTTCACATTATCATCTAAAATATATATCTGGCGGAACTAACTCCAAACTTCTGCCTACCCCTTCTGGGACCCTTGTGGGAGGTCGAAAATAATAAATAAATACCTGGGACAATCCCACACAAATTGACCTAGTCCCATGTTA
>JACCPG010003030.1:0-36883 GCA_016069955.1 Drepana arcuata | reverse complement strand
CTACTATTTAATACTTGAAATACACCATAATATATAGATAGAGCGCTGCGAATTGCGATCCTTCGTTTCACTATTTGCTTTCATGTTTCACCCAAGCAAACCAGGACGGCACGGCTAGTTTGATTAAAGTATACTTGCTTCCTAGCTAATCTATTTCTTTCATCGTCACTGACAAGATAAGTAGGTGCAAGATAGTCATCATTCCTCACCTCGCTTGCTTGCATTTGGATTTTGGACTTGTGAATCTGTTTGCGTTGACTGGCTATGATGAAGCCGGAACTTAATCTGAGTGATTTTACTTGGTATATTAAATACATTGGCATACCCCTAACTGTAGGGGTTTCTATGTATAAATATATTTGCAATGAAATGTGTAGACAAAAGCGAAGGGCGTCACTAGAAGGAAAAGTAAGTATGAATGAAATATTATTTTTCAGTTTCAGGTTGCATATAATGCTTGTTCTAATAAAAAAAAATATTTATGTTATATTAAGGTAGTCGTTATAACTGGCGCAAGTTCGGGCATTGGCGAGGCTTTGGCACATGCATTTTATGAGCAAGGGAGTAAGGTGATACTAGCATCACGTCGCTTATCCGAGCTGAACAGGGTCAAAGGAGATCTATCGGCAAAAAAATTGGTTTGTTTCTGGAACTATTTATTGTTTATATAAACAATTCTAGGGTCATTAGTAGGTCAAGCTTATGTTATGTATTTTTATACATAACATAAGCTTGACCTACTAATACCTCCTACTAAGGACCTACTAAGGTCATAAGTCTGCCTGATGATAACATTGTTATTTATGTTATTTCCCATTTAAACTCCAGAAGAGGAATGTATTATTAGAATTGTGTGTAAGTAAAGAAACTTTAAGGACTTAAAAACAGTAGACCAAGTTAATATTTTGTATTTAATAATATCTGCATTATTTACTCATTGCTTATACAGTGCACACATCTTTAAAACTATCCTTTCTGTTAATGATTACAGCCATTATCTACTCAGGAACCTGAAGTATTGGAATTAGATTTGGCAGATACCGATCACTTGGATTCTTTTGTACAAAAAGTTTATGCCATATGTGGTCACATTGATATACTTATTAATAATGGAGGAGTATCTCACCGTGGTTCTATCCTACAAACAAAATTGGAAGTGGATAAACGGATCATGACAATCAACTATTTAGGTTCTGTAGCCTTAACTAAAGGTTAGTTAAATATATAGAGTTAAATTAATTTTGGAGAAATCAAATTTTATAATTGTATACAGTTATATAGTAACAGTATTTAGTAGTGTGAAGCATCACAAACAATTCAAAATACATAAATCCATTTACACATTTGACACTGGATGTCCCCAACTCTCCATGCTGTTGATGTTGGTGTGCATGGTTTGTGACAACAGAGTGGTACAGATCGCGCGGCGAGAGTTTGGCTTTGACCTTCGCGTGGAGGGGATTACTGCGCATGGGTACTGTCACGCACACAATACTTTTCCTTTTTTATGTACCAGGTTGGATATTTGAGTGGGTCAAAATTCATGTACAGTGGTAATAATGCTAGAAAATAATACGAAATAGATAAACTTCTTCATTTATTAAAACTATTGATAGTTATTTTACTTATATAAAATATTTATTTCCTTTTCAAGTTTACAGAGACAGCGATGAAAATTATAAATAATTGTTTTTTAATAAAATTATTTATTCCAAAATACATGTGAAATTGGTACATACAAACAAAAAAAAACTTAACTGACAAACTTAAACAAACAAACTCAACAAATAATAACAATCGACAACAATAAACAATTAACGAAAATAGCAATTCACTTGTGAACGTGATTGTACAACAGGAGTGCGCGGTACGTCGTGTCGATGCGGGAGGCAGGGAACGACTGGAGCGCCAATCAGAGCACCGCGTGCGCCTACACACCCGCCCCGCACCCCGCTAATTGCCCGTTGATACCCAATTTCTGATTTCTGCGCAATAACGGTCAAAGCCAAACTCTTATCGCGCGAGCTGTACTTAACTTGGTATCCTGATGATCATCATTAATATTATATTATATATATGAGATTATTATATTGTTAGATTGTAGATATATGTTTATAGCTAGTTATAATACACAATCAATTACAATAACATATTTATATTTTATAATACACAGAGAAATTGGGTGTAATTTCTTTCAGCTGTTTTACCTAAAATGGTTCAAAATAAGAGTGGCCATATTGTGTTTGTTAGTTCTGTACAAGGATTAATAGCTATACCAGATCGGTCAGCTTATGCTGCTTCGAAACATGCCATGCAAGCTTTTGGAGACTGTTTAAGAGCTGAGATGAAACAGCATAATATTAATGTTTCTGTTGTCAGCCCTGGATATGTTAGAACTGCTATCTCATTGAATGCTTTCACTGGATCTGGTGAACAAAATGGGGGTATGTAGTGTATATACATAAACTTTTATCTTTCTGGATCATAATGCCAAGAAGCTCAGAATGTATTGGCACAATGACACACCATTAAGAGACTTGCTAGTACATAATGATATGAAAGCAATTTAACACCATTTGTAGTATTCTTACCATTAATGGAAAATTTTACATTTTATTAAACCCTATGGTGTTATTATATGTGTTCATTATTTTATGTTACAGTGATGGAAAAGGATACTTATCGTGGGTTTACTGCAGAGAGTGTTGCTAACAAGATCTTGGATACGGTGGTCTTTAAACAAAATGAGCTTGTGTACAGTCAATTCTTACCAAAACTAGCAATAACGTTGAGGCATTCTGTGCCATCTCTTTACTTTTGGTTTATGTATAGAAGAGCAAACAAAACTGAGCTTTGATATGGCATTCCATTACTATAAAAACAGTCTTAATATTGTATGGACTTTAATTAAATTGTTTTTGACTATTGCCAGGTTGTTGTAATTTGACTAGAAGAAAAAAAATCTCAAAACTCTTTAAATTATTTTTATTGCATGAACAGCACAAACATGTGTCGAAGGTTCAGCATAACTTTAACAGAATTTATTTAATAACTTCTATTATGCTTGATTAACTAAAAGCATCCTTATAAGAAAATATCTTTTTTACAGGCTTTACACTACTTCTATAATAATATTATATTATTAAAATATTGTTACATTGACTTCAATGACAATAATTATGATCACATAGATAAATTAAACTTCACATGTTTAATCAATTAATTAGGAAGCATTTTAATATCCTTAACCTCATCATTTTCTTCTAAGAAATGTCCATGATTCAATAGTTTTGTGCCACAGAACTACTGATGAAGTCTAAGAAGTTTATTTAAATAAGTTGTATAGTCTCCATAAGCAAATTGCAGCAGCTGCTATAGACACAGTGTTGTGTAGTATTATTTTCCGTCTATTGTCCACATGGACAAGCACAACAGGTGATGCAGATGTCAAATCACTTGGTACTGGAAGTCTTGCAAGATGCCGTCGATCCTTTTCTTCTTGATATTTACAACATGGATCCCATTGCCATGAAAGTGTATAGCAACCAGCACACAGAACTGACACTATCCCAAATGGAGAGCATACTAGTGAGGTCCATGTTAAACCTAAAACAATATTGTATTTAGTAGATGTAGGTAGGTATGTATGTATGTGTGAATGCAATGACAACTTGACCTATTGATAAGATTACATAATCTTAAAAGTCAACCAATATAGTGTTCTTAGTGTACATAGAGGTTGCTGATGAATATGTAATGCTGTGAAGTGATTAATAACTGATATGAATTGGATTACTTGAATTGTAAAAAATATATAAAATCAATGGTCTAACAAGGGTCGCACCATATGTATAATACAATACTTCATATTTTACAGCAAACAGAGTAAACTTAGCTATTACTACATTATATTACCTGAAGCAATGCTGCAAAGTCCACTATATACGGAAACCTTATGCAAGAGGTTTCCAACGTAAATCCATCGAGCTGTTTCCTGTCCTAATGGCTCCGGCTCAATTATTATTACACTCACACCGGCCTCAAGTGCTCTTTCCAATTCCATTTCAAATTTAATATGGGCATTTTCACTGTCGTATACTTCCCGTATTATCGCGACACTGGAGGGTTTTAAATCACTAAAACAAACAGTAAAAACTGATTATTTAGATTTCAACTAGACATACAAAGTTTACATTAAATTGGTTACACTTGTCTATCGATAGTTAGCCCATTCCGGGTATAGTACTTAAGTTACAAATTGTTTTTTTAAAGGATATTGTAGAATTCTACAATATTTACAAACCTGTCACTTTCATCACCCGCCATCTTATCTATAGACAACATCCTTTGATAGAATGCCTTACTAGTGATGAAAATGAATTGAGAATAGAGTTTAATCTCGGATTCGGATAAGATAGGAAATAAGATTTTTTAACGCCATACCATATATTGATAGATATTCGTTATTATCTATAGATGTATAGGTAAATCAGAGTTCTTGATTACCTCAACTAATGTTAATGCTATGCAAGTGCCTTAGATTTGATTAAGATATAAAGTCATTAAAGATATTTGTATGTTTGAAGTTATATTTTAAGCCATTTTTTAGCTCGTATCTTCGTCCGCGTTCCTCCAAGAGAATTTAAATATAGGTCCGTTCCGCTATATTTCTTCTTTCTTAGTTGGTGTTTAAATATTGAGGATTTTTTTAGCAGGAATCAAGTAGAGCGGTTTGGTTTTGTTTGATATCTCGTTAAATGTAAAAATTAAAGTGGTCTTGTGTGTAATATTGGTGTCATTTCTTTTGGTTTGTTTAGTGAAGTGACATATTATAGTTATATGACATGTCATATCATATTAACACTGACGCAATAACCTGTGAAGTGGATTTTAGTAGCTCATGTATCTTACATTGAAATACGTTTTTAACACCGCGTATTTTAATGTCAAAATATTTAACAGTTTAAAAATGCATACGACTGAAAGACTAATATCTATGTCGTGAACAATAATAATAATAATGACAAAATTAGATGTGCAATTTTGTAGCACATATTTATAAAAGTTCTCATCATTTTATATTTTAAATATGATGCACCCAAGTAATTTCCTTATATGTATAAAATAAATAAATAAAATATCTCATCAGGTCTTCATTTGCGCCTTCTTCCATACACTTTGGAATTATTTTAAATATATCTGGTAAAAAAGCCGTGGTAGTCGAGTGGTTCGTTTAGTTTCCAGCAATACAAAGATTGCAAGTTCGAATCCTGACTCCCGATGAGCTTTTCAGAACTTAAGTACAGTGGTTAGTCACACCACAAGCTTTACCATAAAGAAAAGCATCGGTACGAAACCTGCATACGCTTGAGAAGAAAAACTCTTAAAAAAAAAAAACTCCACCCGAGATATGACAGATGACGAGTCTATCGCCGTTACTCAAGTACTACTATACTATACATAACGGCGATAGACTCGTCATCTGTCATATCTCGGGTGGAGAGTGTGGGTACTACCTCCATACTTCTGCCTTCCTCTTTGGGGACACTTGTAGGAAGGTGAAGGTATCTGGTAATATCAACTTGTTTGAGAGACACTAAAGTCGTCTCCACGGTGCGCTAAAATGGGCTAAAGTTGCGTTTGATACCCATTGCAAGTTGAGGAATTTTATTAAGATTACACCAGCCTTACTTATATAACGCTGTCGTAAATGTAGCGTGGTACATGTACAAGGAGTTTGCTCCTGACAATCCCCAGAACCTTCAGTTACCTTTGGAGTTTTTTATGCTTCTCTGCGGAAGTTAAATTGCTGGCGATTAATGTAATAAAGTAATGCAATATATAACCTATAAAAAAGAACCATTTCGAAAATCACATCTTTTTCACCACTCATGAGCTGGCGCCCACAACTGCCATTCTAAATCCGCTTGCCTGTTTAGGCAAAGGTGAATGTTGCAGAGTTCGGAATGGGAAATAATATCTTGTTGTTTGAGTTTCGACTTTACAACACCAACAATATGATACAGGTTTGACTGTTGACTTCTTGTTACTTTTGTCCTATTGAGCTCTCAATGTGTTTAGTGCTAAGTTGAGATACCTTCATAAAAGGCGCGTGTGGGTGCAAGGCTGACCTTAAAGGCGCAACCCACAGGCTTTACTCAACATTGGTATGATTTCCCACATCCCACACCCGATTACTATTGCTATTATCACCATAAAATAATAATTAAAAATGTTTCTTTAATTTCACGTTGGTAACTACCTACATCAATCTCAAGTTTCAATTAGATTTACATACATTCTGGCACGCTGGTAGTGTCCATAAATTGGTCTCTTTTCTGTCATATTGGACGGACTGTCACTATCGGCAGAAAATATTTGTGATGAATAAATAATATCTTTCTAAGTATATATATAAATTACGTGTCACGTTGTTTGTCCGTGATGGGTTCCTAAACTACTGAGCTTATTTCAATAAAATTTGCACACCGTGTGCAGTTTGATCCAACTTAAAAGATAGGATAGATTACATCACAATTGGACCCGATAGGTGGCACTGCGATCATGTTTCAGGAAGTTTAACTTTTTCCCCCGGGCGAAGTTGGGCGGGACAGCTAGTATAGATATAGATAGATAACTTCAGCGAAACGTCCAGTACCTACTATAACACTACACACTACTCCTTTCGAGATCCCTGTGACAAGGCGTGAATACGCCGTAGTTAAATAAAACTAAAAATATAAGCTACATATTTGTTTACAAACTGAGAAGTATTTTTGTTGTAAGTACGTACCTACAGTAAGTAGGTAGTACCAGTGTCCATCGGCTTAGTGTTTTCACTTTTCTCTGTTAAGGGAAACTGATGTCTTGTTTCTTTGTTTTAATGTGCTTAAAAGATGGTCATGACATGAAACAAAAGAATGAGTTACACTCGCAAAGTGAGTATACATGTTCGTGTGAGTTTAGTAACAAGTGAATTAAGATATCCAAAAAAAATATTTCTAAAGCTTGAGACATATGTCTACTCGTGTATTTTAATATGAACTTATCGTGTACCTAATAAATATCAAGATGGATAGATCAAAGAACTAAGGAGGAGGAGGATGCTTGTATTTTGTAAAAACAAGTTTAATTACCTACGTGAATTATGTACTTAATCTAAATAAATAAAACAAAGTCGGGTTATTTACACCATTTATAACTCAAGAACGGGTGGTCCGTTTCTGATGATCTCTGATTTGTTGGAATCGTCTGATCCGAGAACAGAAGAATAACCATAAAAATATAGAAAAGATAAACGTAAAAAAACTATCACTCCATTCACTGACTTCGGCGGTACGAAGTTCGCCAAGTCAGATACAAGTGGTTCTACATAGATGGAGATCGCATACGGCCTAACTGATGGTAGCGTAGCCTTTGGACGTAATTTGTGTAATGAAAGATCCACAGTTATGAATAACATCATGTTATGTGAGACACGTTTCATTCCCTATGACTGACTTCCAATTATGCCGCAACCCATAAGTGAGTCGGATATAGCTTACATACTTATAATAGTTAAACAGGTATGACCTTATTTCAAACACCTGATAATACCCACGCGTTGACAGTTCGTTAGTTCACTTGTGCTAACATTAATAAAGAAAATGATGTTGATCAAATAGAAAATGCATGGTTCTAATTTAATATTAGCTCTGGGCATAGTGTATTTTACAAAGGAAAGCGGATAAGTATGTCCATATTTCGACATAGACAATGTATTAATACTTACGTATAAAACAGTACTGTGTTAAAGTGACTTACTAACTACACAATTAATAGCACGAAAAACTGTCTCTGGTTTTACGGAAATTTACTTAGTAGGTCCTTACATCCATAAGTATATGAGCATAAAACACTTACTCAAGTGAGTGTTTTAAAGTAAAGTATTTCATCCAAGTATGAACTAACCAAAACTACAGATTGTCTTGAAATATCTACATCTTCATGCCAATGTCTCAAATCCATCCCAGAAATAGCATCTCATTGATCTGGTCTAAATGTTTACACAACCTACTGTCTTTTTGTACTGTTTTCTTGTTGTACTTGTAGTGATAGTAACAATGAAGTTAGTTCATTATAATTTGTAAAAAAGAAAGAATGAAAAGTTGCATTATTTGAGCCTTTTTTAACTGTTACTCTGTTCTAGTTTTCAAATATTTACCTTGCATGAAGTACAGCAACTTTTTGCTATCAATATACAATATATAGTCATAGTTACACATACCTACATGTTTGAAGTTCATCCTCCACTGAATACAGGTAATCTTATTTTGTTTTGTAGGGTTCAATTGACTTAAGCTGAGATGACTAAGAATAATAAAGTAATATTTTTAAAATATAAATAGAAAATGATCATGTATCTTTAAATATAATCTATGTATATTAATTTATTTTGTAATTGTATGACACAAATAGCTTAGATCAAATATTGCTCCATGAAAATTATTAATTTCAGATCTGTTCTAGTCTATGCTATATTTATTTAAATTAAAAAATTACTTATAATTCAGGTGATATTATGGGTCTACTTATTATTAAGGTTAAGCAAAGCATTTGAATCCAAGTCAGTGATTTACTATCTTCCAGTTTAGTGTTGCCCCCATTGTGGCTGGTCCGTGATCGCGGGTATTGAACCCGAGCATCCGCGAGCCTCACGACCAGCGAGTGCTTCCGCCGCGTGTCTTGCTCGCTCGCCTCTCTAGGCAATCGTCGTGGGCACGAATTTAACTTCCTTAGGCCACTTCACACTAAAAAACAACAACACCCATGCTTTGTTATCGATTGTATAGCTTTTATTAACTCTTCAAAGTCCGAATAACAAATATTTGTTTTTTAAACGGTTTTTTACATGTATCATTTAGAAGTCAGATCATATTGATTAATTTGTTTATCGTTGTATTGAGATGTTTTTTGTACTTTCTGGTGCTTACACAATGTGAATATGCAATTTTAATACTATTTAACATGCTCTATTGTATCGTATGATACACAAATGGATATGCGTAATTTAGCATGTGAAGTGGCGATAAATGAATGTAACCGTGAATTACATCGTCTTCGGGGGCAACGGCATATACTTACGTAGCAGAACGTAGCAAGCAAAGCCAATAATAATATCGTGGAGTTGTCTTGTTGTTGCGCAGCGGACAGGGTCTTAGAGGATGCGTGTGCGCATTGTTTGTATCCGTCTATAAGCACAACTAGGGAGCCACCCAACGACATGGTTGAAGGAATTGAATATTAATTAATTATGCTGTGCGAATTTAATCGCATACTCTGAACTACTTTTATGTATTTAGTTAAGGACACTAACATAATTATAAATCACATAAAGCTTACAAATATATGTTAAACATCGGTGTAATGTCACTTATACGCTTTACTTTAGAAACATCTTACAATCAATAGGATGGTGTCAAAGTCGTTCATTTATTGATAGAAATCTGTATAAAATGCAGGTTAAGTTATTATTAATCCTTGCTACATAATCCTAGCTCATCACGAGACTTCAAGCCATTTTGGATGTGACTTATACTGCGCCGACTTTGTTACACTTATATTTTCTTTCAGTGACTTCATAACCGTATATCCCATGTATGGGGTAGCTAATAATTCGCAGCTCGGCGTTTGGACTTAAGACTCGGCGTCGAGGCGAGCCCTCTTGAATATTAATTTGCGCTTCACTTGTCACTTCAAGTTTTATTATTACATCGGCACTAACTTACACAAGTTATATAGAGATTTAAATGTGTTATATTTAATATCTATAATAATATTTAAATCACATAAATTTAAGTCCACAAAGTCGATAAACCACTATGGAACAATTCATATGATATTTTCTAAAACCACCTACGTATGTATATGAAATATAAAAGAGATATATTTTATTATGTTAAATTGAGTCTAACGGTTATCTATTAACGAGAGAACATGGATGTCACGGCTAGCCGCAGATTACTTGATTAATGTAAGTAGGTAGTTTAATGAGTCTCGCGGTAACGAGCTCGTAATGTATTTGGACAGAACTGAATATATTTTTCTTCGAAGTGTTGGTGGCGGTTAGAAGGTGACCGTTAGAAACTCCCGAGAGAGGAAACAGCCATATCCTGCAATGCCACGGCCGCTGTCTCTTTGCATATAATCACACTCGTAATGGCTCCCCTGCGGCATATTGTGAATTCGCCTCACGATTACTGATACAGTTCATGATTTTGAGCGTATCTTATAATATTATTATTAATCTTCGCGTCTTCCCCGAAGGCAAAGGTATTATCACAAAGGGTTTTTACCGGCGATATATTTAGGTGCCATGGTGCCAGATGGCGAGTCTCACGGCAACGTTTGTCACGATTTCTCTCCCTTGCTAAAGCTTATGATTGTGTTTTCCACGGGTTTTTCCGCATAATAAAATGACTTCTGTATAATTGCGTGGCAAGCAATTGTACAGAAGCAACGGACCGCTTATGTAAGACAATGTTGACATTAAAAGGTTATTATGGATTGGCGGTGATACATTAATTGCATTTAACACCATAATAATAATTACTATTTGCAGAATTCTTTGTAGATATAGGTACAAATCCGATGAGCTAGCAAGGTATACTATGATTTTTGGACTATTGGACTATTTGGATATGATGTATCGATTTACTAAAATATCGTGCATGCAAACAAAAATACCCAAAGGAAACATATGCACAGTCCGTCCAGAATTGAAGTTAGCAGTCAAATGGCACTACTTCTGGGCATTCTTGTATTCTAAAGATTTTCAAAACTCATTACATTATCGTATTGGGAGCGCAATTTGTTTAAAATCCTATTTTAGTAATTAATAAATGCGAAAGTTAGGACGCTCTCCAATCACGCTAGAATGGCTGAACAGCATTGGATGAAATTTACACCAAGAAATATTATTAGCGGGATTTACACGTACGATGTGCTTCATTCAAGGAAAAACTACGAATGGAATAAAATTTTATAATAGTCCTGTGTGCACACGGGATGAAAGGTGACAATATCATGTTGTTTTGTACACAGATGGATGTGTTGTCATATGCATATGTCATAGTGGTCGCGACGGCTTCTCTCCCTCCTCCCTCCCCCCTTCCTACGCGGTGCGCCCTCCGTCGGCCACGGTCACTGCGCACTGTGACCTTTCTCATCCACTAAGTACTAGTTGCGTCATTCTATTCGTAACGTATTTGCAGACCAACTATGATTTACTAAAAGATAGATATTAAGTGCCGTGGTGGACGAGTGTTTTAAGTAGTCAACTACAAGGCAAGATTGCTGGTTTAAGTCCCGGCAGTCTGCACTAATGAGTTTTTCTGAACTTTAAGTACAGTTATTTATCACACCAAGAACTTTACTGTGAAGGAAAATATCTTTAGTATGCCTACATACGTTGGAAAAGAAATTCTGACATGTATGTAAAGTCGCGTGTGTGAGATGACGACACATTCGCGCACTGTCACCGCCTAAATACATATGCTTATATCCAGCAAAAAGAAAGTGCCTCTTATACTTAACCCTTTGGAGGACCTTGAGGGAACGTGTTCGATGAGAATTTTGTTTTGAAATTCTGCATAAAGTTAGAATAAATACTACGTAACTGCGCGGATCTGCAGAAGATAAGTACATTGCTTTATGGGAAAGTTTTTAATATTTGTGAAGTGTTTCCCTGTGTCCCTTACGTTTAATAAAAGATTTGGATTTTTGAAGAAGAACCACCACGAAGGACCACGTTTACCACTACCTTGATCAAATTGATCGAATACTCAAGGATCGTCAAGAGTACTCCAAATTGGCGAGCATATATGAAGAGACTGATGATTTGTCTCTCTGCTTATCCCATGAGGAACTCAGCGTGATTATATGTATGTATATGTATCTACTACAGTTTAGTTATTAGCTATTGAAAGTAAGTGACTCTTGCAACCACAACGCGTAGTTTCGCTTATGCCGTTAATGTCGTACGCAGTGAAATGAAACAAACGGGAACAATGAAACATTCACCAGCAACTGGCAGTGGCGAAGCAGACTAAGATTTACGACAAGTACATTCACAAGCTGTTTGTTGATTTCTATCAAAGGCAAAAAATGGGCAATAATGATGAGAAAGATTCATATCTGTGACTTTCATTCGTACCGTTGCGGAGCAGTCCTCGGCCCGCTCGTGAAATTATTAGTTGATTAAAGCACCGATGATATAATCTCGTATACAATCAGGGGTATTACTAAGACGTGCTATTGCCGTTATTATTGTAGTATAAGAAAGGGACAGATTTACAGACATCTTATACAATTATCCCTTTCGCACTCCGATGGCAAAGCACTTTATAGTAAGACTGCTGAGCTTGCTCGGGCACTGCTCAGTTTCCCAATAGTGCTCCATTGTTGTGTGACGGATTTGGTATTTTACTTATTATTTTGTAGCGGCAGTAGTCGCCGACCCATCGTGCTCCAATGGCCCCTACAAAAGACATCAACGGGATTAATTTTGTAATTATGCTCGAAATATTAACTAACTCCGAAACGAAAGGTACATTGATTAGATTCGTTGATACAAACAGTTTTATTGCAGTATTTTTCTAAGATTTTATAATTAGATTGTAGCAGGGTTTTTTTTATTGTAATAAATTAAGAGCCGTGTTAAAATTTTCACTTCGTCTTTCCGAAATATCGGTGAAAATTGCATAATTATTCCTTCGGTAGTTTTTTATTTAAGGGACTTTGTTCATTATACCAAGCGATATACCAGTAATGGGTTTACTGATTATAATATGTTCTGTAACTTATACAATGACTAAAACAAGTTATGTACCTTGTAATTACCTGTGAATGGCTCCCTTATATTATGTGGTCGGTACTCTCCGACTTCACTGATTTAATTTTACAGCAAATCGTGCACTCTACTATCCATTGAAACCGCGTTTTGTTTTTATAAAACAACTTATCGCGCTCTGGAGGGCTTGAAGTGTTATAAATGTGGCGGTATTAAAGTTCTGGAATAAGATTATACTTCAAAAGATAATAATTTATACTTTCTTGTGCTCTGCTGTCAGTTTGGACTCTCGTGTTGAATTCGTGAACAATGGACGCTGTATTATTTGTGTAACATTTTTGTGTGAACTTATCTTTATTTATGACGGTCGAGTAAAACTACTCGTATAAGCTTATTCTTTGGTTCCATGTGACTGAAGAAGGAAGATCAAAATCGTAAACGGTACAACGCGAATTACTGTGTACTACTTTGCTATGTTTATTGAAAACGTAATGTCGAGGTAGTACGTGTTTTCTTCTTTCAAATGTCAATCTCATTGATAGATTAGAAACATAATTGATTTGATTTATACAATAGAAATATCATGGATCCGTTTAGATTCACAAAAGTAATGTTATTACTGAAATTAGGTTAAAGAAAACCCGACCTGAAGTAATTAGGCGTTTGAAAAAGCTTTAGTAGCATGTATAGTTTTTTTAGGTCATTGTTCAAAAAAGCATAATTGATTATTTAAATGTAGAAACTTTTAATATTATGGATGTGGATAGGTAAGTGACACGGTCAGCCAGTGTGCAGCGGTGCTCCGTGATTGCTGGTGGAGGCATCTGGTCAAACACGCGAGCGTTGAACCCCGTGTAATCCACGTTTGATGGAAACTGGTCCCTGGTGTTTGTTTAATTACAAATACCGCTCGCAACTGGCCGCTGTTTCTAGATTTAATACTTTCTGATTCATTGATAAAGCGAATAATGCCTTGACATTATTAATGTTATTAGCTAGCATTTGTTGAAAGCGATTTTATTTATTCTGTATAATGTTGATGAGTAGTTAACAGAGTACGATAAGTTTCTAATAAAGTTATATTAATATTTTCAATTCGATTTGGTCGTGACTTCTTTACGATCAATACCAAACTACCATACAATAAATTATTAGTTAGCCATGAAGAAGAAAGCTTGTAAGAAAACATATCCATACCCATTGAATTGTTGCATGTACATTGTACTTACAACTAGACAGTAATTAATCTCAAATATGACTGCTGACAGTAATTTATGACTCTATTGATTATTTACAATCGATCAGATCTGATAATATACGTTATACATTTTCATACTGCATATTGCAGTAGCTTTTGTACACGACCTCGAAATATATCATCATGAAAATCGTTCTAAGGTCAGAAATGCTCATAAGTTCAGATCAAGGCTTTATAGGTAAGTAAACTCATTAAACAACCCGGCCACCATAGATGTTCAAGTATGTTACATACATACATATCATCACGTAGAGCGCCTAGAATAGTAGAATATAGCGCCAACCCTCGTGTCCTACGACCGAGCACCTATTGTAATAGTTAAATTACAAGTTTGAGAGCCGTGGTGGCCGAGTGGTTCGAGCAGTTGCCTGCGACGTAAAGGTCGCAAGTTCGAATCCCGACTGTACCAATGAGTTTTTCTGAACTTAAGTACAGTGATTAGTCACACCAAGAGCTTTACGGTGAAGGAAAACATCGAGAGGAAACCTACATACGTCTGAGAAGAAATTCAAAGGCGTATGTATAGTCGTGCCTGAGTAACGGCGATGGACTCGCCATCTGTCACGTTGGCACCTAATATACCTCTGGCGGAAAGTGGGTGTGTGGGTATTACCTAAACACCTCTGCCTACCCCTTCGGGGACCTTTGTGGGAAGGCGTGAGGATATATTATAAATTACAAATTGTATCTGTAAGTATACACTTAAATTAGTACACACATTGGAAAGCAAACTTTAAGGGTGTTAATTGCATAGCATTCCCCCTTCAATAATATGAGAGGTATGCAGTGATATTTCTATGAATAAAATAACGATCAAAGCTAAGTATGATTTGTCCGACCAAGTTTATTTCCTTTAAGAATAAAAACCACTTCTGTCGATGATATCATCTTATGATCGCAACTATCCTTGCCATTCTCCAACATGACATTTGGACTGGCCTGACGATTATAATATTAATCTTCGGAGTTAAGATACCTAATATGGTGTTTCATAATTACCAGCTAGACGCCAATTAAAGCGTATTACGTAATTAAAGCTGGAGCATTAACTTCATTCTTCAAAAGCTTCAATGTAGTAGTCATGATGTCACTATCCTTAACATAAATTTTGAGTCGCTCTATGACCCGTAAGTACTTATAATTGCCGCAAACATAAAGCTAAACTTTAACATAACAATTTAATACATATCTTATTAGCCTTTTGGTTCATTGGTCATTACCAGGGCCTCTGCCCTACTATTGGTCTTACTTATGTTTAAGGTCGTGGGTTTGATTACCCACAACAAACATTAGTAAGGTATGAAAAATTTTTGTTTTTCATGTATGCGGGTTTAATTAATAATAATAATATAGTTAATAACTATACTTTTTTTTTCACCATATATTCATTCATCAGTACAAGCGAGTATTTATTCAATCTGTGATATTTAAACTTCAATGTTGATGTCTTTCCACAATCTTATTATACTCACGACGCGTTTATTGGACTTGAGACAAAGGCGTGTGAAATGCTTAAAACTTTCTTTTGTGTTTTTACTTAAAATAAGAAAGTGTTTATTTTGATTTCACTTGTCAACTAACTTAATGTTAGTAACAACCCATGCAAACACCGGGCTACCCTAGATATTTGTGTGAGAGTAAACAGGAACATGAGAATGAATACGTTAGGTTAAATATGTATCTATCTAAATAAGGATGTATGTGTATTGTAATTTCCATAAAATGTTGCTTAGGGATCTCGTAAGTTTATGGAGAACTGTCTCAAGATACTGTAACTTTATAAACGTATATACTATGTGGCTACATCGTAATCAATGAAGGTTTGCACTGACACATCAATATCACCTACATTGTATTGCATTACTTCAATAGGCGACGGGCTCTCGAAATAGCGGTCGAGGTCTTTCGCCCACTTGGTCATGTGAGCATAGTTGTGTGTTGAATCAAAGCATTTCTTAAACTGTTGGCTTGCGGTTCTGTCACCATTCGTCTTGGTGACGTCACCATTATCTTGTAGTGAAGAACGAAGTCGTGAAGTCATGCTGCTTGTTAGTAAGGCATGCCGACGTGTTGTTCTAGTAAGTAAGTTACCTGCTTGTGAGACCATGTGGTCATCAGCCGTAAATGTTGATTATCATGGAAAATTAATTATTTCTCATAATATAGGCAGCAAACGTATGTAAAGTCAATAGATTTTGCGTACATAATGCGAATTGAGCATTATTGGATTTTAACGGAGACGATTTGAATAGTACAAAATTTGTAGGATTTCATTACTTACATGGGAATTTTATACAGGTTCGACTGTAGGATTATGTTAAATTTAAATGGCACCGAGTGTCCAGGGCAGTCCAGAATCGCAAATATCGCTTGCTAAGTGTCTCGGTACGTGGAATGTTGATAGCTGGACTGCGAGTGTTAGACCGGTAACGACCACTTATACATAAATATCGACTCATATGCATGCATTTATGTTTGCACTCAAGCTTCTCTGAGACGTGGACCTAATTGTCTCTATCTTTATGTACATTTCCTTGACTAAGGGTAAGCATGGTTCTTTATATCGCTATGCTGGCGTTATACGTTCTATTAATATTATTTTTTTAACCAAGGTTCAGTTCTTAGTATTCCGCATTAAAAACGTTAAGCTTAACTTCGCAGCCTTGGAAGGCAAGGAACGTCTTCAAATGCTATTGTTGCGACCAGCGATGCGCGCGAAGCTGATGTCATACTTAAAATGCATGATATGTTTATCTAACACAAAGCTAGCTTTAATGTTTCGTGTCATCATTTTAGAGGAAACTATATTTAAATTACAAAAAAAATGTTTATAAAAACTGGAACTGCCGCTTTGATGAGCAGTTTGAAGGTTGTGCCAGTTTGGAATTAAGCAATATTTTGTTCTTCTGTGTCATACGTATAAATATATATCGTCACGCTCTCCTACTGAGTGCCCAACGGGTAAACAGGACTGTTTGTCTGTCGAATGATTGTGTGTTGTGAAAGTATATAATAAAGACGAAATGCTATGAATCGACAAGCTTACTTTTACAGGTTGTAATAAACCAGTTCAATTACATTTTGGGAAGCCACCCAACGACCAACGACTCTTCTAATCAATAATTTAGACGCGATCAAATAAAACAAAGAATATTGAGAAAGTAACTTAATCATTTTTTTCATGATCTTGTATGATGGTACCCGGCAAAGGTGTCATAACGACCACATTTCTACCCCTCAGAAATTTAAACGCTCTTTATTGATCATTTTAATTTTTATAAATAGGTTTTGAGCAAACATTTTGAGGTCTATGATTAGGGCTCGAAGCAGCGAATCAGCGACCTTCTTGATACCCTTCCGCTGGACCCAGATTTGTGACATTTATTCTATTTATAAAAGTAAACAGTTAGTTCAATTTAGTTTTATATTATACAGCTCTCATTAATTAAATATTTCCAGCTGTACATGTGTCCCCCACGTGGTTCTGCGAGCGACTGTGGAGAGGAGGGAAGAACAGAATTACTTCTCTGCTGATCTGTTTCGTTAAACAATCTTATACGTGATAAGTAATTGGATAGATACCGAGTTATTTCTGTGGTGAAGCTTATTACTTAAGATAAAAAAAGGGAACTAAAAATATTTTTTACAGACCAATCGTTTTTCCACCATCGATATTTCTCGAAAGGGTCGTAAAACTATTCTTAATATTATGAAGGTCGTCAGTTCAAACTGGACTGCTTTGTCTGCTGTTATGTTGATCCCGTTCTGCAGCTTGTATTTTCTTTGATATTTTACGATGAACATTAAAGTTATGTTTCTGGGAAAACTTAATCGAATTGATGTTGCTCGTAACTTAAAACCTTGTCTATATACGTGGCTGTTATCTGACAAAATTTGGTTTCCATTGACCTAAAAATGAGCAACAAATTTCAGTCAACTGAAATTTTGGATGACATTAGTATGCTCTGAATTCTGTGCCAAAAGGCTGTAATTTCATAATTGCTGGAAAATAATAAATAACAAATTAGATGTAATGAAATAAAGAAGTAAATCCAGTAAGGAGCAAAGCCAGTTTCTTTTATGATTGAAGCTGCTCGCATATTAAACCTTTCATATCCTGCCCTGAAAGTGCTAAGGGAGTCGAGTAAATATTAAGAGATATCTATTTGACAATAGATATCTCTTAATATTTATGAATATTCATTTCATATTTGGTGTCTATCATCTCACAGAAGATTGGTTCCTGTGGTGGTCCTAGATGCCGAGGGGGTCTGAAGGAAATGTGTATGTATGTCCAATTCACTTGGCGGTACTATTGATTTATCTTTGTGTACCTCATTAGATTTACGTTACTTCTGAGTTTTTACTAATCCTGTAAGCGAAATAAAATTATTTTCTCATCATTTCATTACTCACGGAGCTATCTAGAGTTTTGAGACATTATAATGAAGCTCGACGGCATTACTGAAGGAAATTAGAATAACAATTCTCAGGAACAATTTCTATTGGCAGTAATTGCATATTACGCGACTGCTTTTTATATATATCGTGTTGAATTGATGGACATAATTCTAGAATGACGAACGTGATCTCATCATATTTGAACTTGATCATGGGATGCTCGGTACTTGATATTATTACGTAACGTATAGCGGACCTGGGGCCTTACGATACGCTATTGTTATTATTTTTAAAGGGAGCAAAAAGAATAAATATATATACGTGATATACACGTGTCCCTTTCGCGTCTTTGAATTATAATGACAGTACGTTAAGGCTAATGATATGGCCGAAATAATACATAAGCAAAGCGTGTGTTATGGTAATAGAAAACGAGATATTTACTTTTATAGATAAGACATACATAAATACGTAAGACATCCAAGACTAACGTACATACTCGTGTTCATCTCACAAATATCTGCCCTCAGCGGGAATCGAAACCACGACCTCAAGTTTCGCAGTCAGAAGCTCTAACCACTAGACTAGACCGTCAAAATGATATCACGGTATTATAACAAATGTACAAGTAATCATACAATTATAGAGGAATACGTTTACATGAATAAATACATCACTGATTGCATATTGTGTATGCTTTTTTATAATTATATCCAAGGTCGAGTAGAAGTAAACATTCTAGATGTTGACAACATCGCCACCAACCGTTATAGCTTTCAGAGGCAGACTTGTACTTTGTGACTTGGTATTAGCACCCAGTTTTAAAAGCCAGATATATGGCGGAAACTAAGTGATACGTATGCACGAGTTGCATTGAATTTCATGTAATGACGTATTACTATGCTTAAATTCAGAAAATGACCGGGGTCGAATGTATAATCTTCAATATGCATGAACATAATAAAACCACGCAACCATCACCTCACGTCACTTTACAGTAAACTCATTGGCTATGACTTTATGTTAAGGATGATATTATTCAATCACTGCCATAAAAGTTTATGTTATACGAGCGCGCGGCAGAGTCAGGTACTCGCATGTCTAAGCGAGCTGGGCGGGGCGGAGGATACACGATGTCGTGAGAGCTCATCTCTCACAGACGTCGCGGCAACACCGCCGCTATACCGGACCTAATTATAAGTGGATTGCATCGGCCATTGCACCCCGGTATAGTCGCTATATGCTACATTTCACTGATATGACTTATCTTTAGTACAATATAAGATTGTCAATCGTCCATGTCTTCATATAATTGAGATATCAAGCAGCAGGGTATCATAGGTTAGCGGGCATCGTAACCTATAGGTGTTTGATGATATCCATAGGTATCGCTTTATTTAATAGTTTATAAAATGTGCGTTTAGGATAGAGTTAAGAAACTTCAAAGTTTAGTAATGTAAGGTACTAGCTACGGCAGTATCTACTATCAACATCAATATCAATTTAGTGGTTCCCAATCTTCCTAGGGACATCAATTTAACAAATATTAAAAGAAACAAAATTGTCTACAGGAACAGCTTGTACTTCAGCGGCTAAAACATGAAAGCGTTATGGCAGACATACTGGCATTAATAATATTAGTATGGATTCAGAACTATTTTGGGTCCACGTACCATTAATTGAATTAATTAATTGAATAAATTTGTTATTAGGTATTCGTATTACGTAGTTTGTTATGATCTCGATATTTTTGTGCCAAATTAGTTGCATCGCTTTTAATATATTCGTCTCTGCGAAGACATGTAATTCTATACCACTTTTTACACACACATTTTCAACTTGAAAAAGTCTACCTTTTTGTAACATAATAAGCTTTCCCTATTCGACCCCTCACAAAACTTCGGTTGACGTATGTACATATATTCAATAATGTATAATGTAATAAAAGCTGTCTTGATAAATATAAGTATATATTAACGCATTATGTAGTTTCCAAATGACTTTTGTTTGGTTTGTTATGTATTAGCAGTAAATAATGAGTCATTATCTCTTTAGGTTGTGTGACAGCCTTGAGTGTTTATTGTCTTGGGAATTTTAATCTAATGATCACTTGAGTTTTTACAGCAAATGCATTGCGATTTACCAACCACGTCATTTATAATTTTAAAACTTATTAAATAAATATAAAATACAATCATCTCTCCACTTCTTGGTATTTTTAGGTAGGAAATTGTATCTTTACAGTGATTTGGAGGACTGAATGTCATCTTTCCACCAATAAAGGACTGATGAAGGATACTTTAGTAGAAAGTAACAAAGAAGACTGTATGACCACTACTTACAACAATATTTGGGAGAAAACAATGGCTTAAAGAACTGTATCACGTTCAGTTTCGGTCGTACGTGATAAGTATGTAACCGGTTAGTCAAAAGCTGCGTTGCGTAAGCGGCGATTTCGACAGCGTGGTCGGCGCGCGGCGGCCGATATAGCACGGGGCCGCTCTTTCGAGCCACACACCTACATTGCGGTGTTTGGACAACGCTAGCTGCATATGCTAAATGCTTAAGCAAACTAACCGCCAACAATGTACTGTCTACTCACCTTATCTTTTGTCACTCTCATATTTTTTAAAAAGGATGATGATTGCTTGATGCTTTGTTTATAAGACCATTAGTTTAGCTACGGTCAAGGTCCGTGAAGATTTTTGAAGACAAGATAATTGCTAACTGCCATTACTGAGGGCAAAAAATGTATGATGGGAAACAAAAGCATCATTTGGTCTTGTGTTGTTGTGAGCCTTGCTAAAAGTATAATGTAGATTGGAGATTATCTGATCGATAATGAGTGTTTTTGCAAAGGACTATCAAATCCCTGCCAACCTGTTCGAATTACCAAGTATAATTTATTTTATGGGTGCTTTTCTTTCGCATAAATGCGACAAAGTCGTTAACATTGGTGTTGGGAATTATAATGAGCATTTACAAACAGGGTGTCCTAAACTTGTTAGTACGCGAATACTTGCTAACAAAACTACAAATAATACACATTTTCTCTGATGGAACCTACTGTAGGTATCTACTCGTACAAATTAGATGCCAAGATAAATGTATTATTGAGTCACGTCTTGTGTCATCAGTCGAGGTCTTCAGATGATCTCATTCTAATGCAAACCTTCACGATTTTATTGGTATTCTATTACGTACATTCAGATTTAATCATAGAGAACTCATATTTATTGCATTTTAAATGATTATGCATACCTGATTTATAAAATTTGCTTCCTAATTGATTACAGATTGTTAGAATTGGAAGCACTTTAGCACTTAGAGCCTCTTGGAGAGCAACAAGGCTCTTAATTAGCGATCCGGATGTGTGATAGCTAAGCGTCAGGGTTCCGGTTTCGATCACAGACTGAATAAATATATGTGAGGCAGACAGCCGTTTGATCTGCGTTTGCAGCGTGTGTGTTTATTACAACACAGGATGCCACTCAAAGACAATTGTTAAAGGTTTTAAAAGTTTTTGTAAATATACTTTTGTGAATCACACAAGCAATTTTGCTACTTTGCTGGTGATTTTAAATAGATATACATATAAGTATATAATATTTTAAATTTGATCACTCAGTTAAAAAGCAAAAGTAGACATCCTTCCCATTCTTCCCATGAATGTTTCCAAAGGGTTAGTTAAACAGTCCTTGTATTAACTATGGTGTGCAAAAAAGGTATTTATATGAAAAAGTTCTATTATTGTATTCTAGCCTCATTAAATAGCATTTACCTACAGCAATGAAAATGATAAAACAAAATCCCCGCCTGGAGACAGGAATGTCTTCAACGTGGAGGACAAACGTCGGAATTAAAGTTCCAGGAATGCTGGCGGAGCCGGCGGCGGCGCAAAATGTGGCCAGCCTGCACAATGGAACCGAATTGAATGAGAAATTCATATCTCTATACTCAACATTAATATAATGGTCGACGGTCGAAGGTTTACGAAATCACCTGCAACATTTGAATTTCAGGTTTGAACCCGGTCGTCTATTGTTTTTTATTTAGCTCATTTTATTAACTGCCTCCAGTGATTTATCATACCATAAGATCTATTGTGATGGAAATCATCGTGAGGTAATCTGCATACGTTTGGATGAAATCCAAAGATGATAAGACGTACCTAGTCGTGCTTGCTGAAACGACGGACTCTCTTGGCACCGAGGCACATCCGGTGAAGAGGTGGTGTTGTTACACCTTTGTCTACCATTTCTCTTGTGATGAGTCATGAAGGTGTACAATATTAATATATTTCTTCTAGCAACATTTGATCATGTATTAACATATTTGTGTATCCGTTAGCAGGGGCCGCTTTTTCCCTTCCCATAATTGAATTAAAATCAATAAACTGGTAATTTTTCTGACAAACGAATTAATAAGTTAGTCCTAATATATTCGGTTGGCTGCTAAACACCATTCGAATAATAAGTAAAACCAGTCGCAACAGTGACATCACCTTCCTGTGAAGGAGGAGGCCGCGTCCTTTGCAGATTATAAATATTTGCTTTTAAATAATGAAATGGCTATGCAATATTATATGTCTATGCAGTTGAAATGCATTACAATAATTGATATTTCAAGACGATATCTTTTGCATGCAAGGGAGGCTTGGAATTCAATTTAGTCGTACGAAATACGCACATTGCCAAGGGAAATCTTGAGGTATAATTATAAATGCATCTTTATCTGATACAAGATTTTAGTTATAAAAAATACAGAGTATTAGTGTCCCTGACTAGCCCATTGTCTCAACAGTGAACTGTCGAAACACATTAGTGTGTTCCGGAAACAGCGCTGATTACTCACCCGGTTGCTTGTCTGCCACGTCTATATTTTATGACTTAATTCATGAGCTGGTATTCCGGTCACTTCTGGCCTCTGCTTCAGCTGACATAACGACCTGAGTGCTCTCATGATATAATTAATTTGCTACTATTCCGATCACAAAATGTTACTTATGGAATGTAATGAATTCTAATTACTGTTAGAATGCTCGTGATTGAAATTATCAAAAATGTAATCTTATCCACAATGGTAAATGGCTATTCTCGTATTTAAATCGCATTTTGTTCGCAAGAGCCGTACTCTCTGACGGAAAGTGTGTGTGTGGGTCTCTTGTGGGAAGGGAAGGGAAGGGAAGTGGGAGGTTGAGGATGTATTTATATAAATCGCATTTTATTATCCTCATGCGTTTTGAGTGTAAGACATGAGGAGGAACAAGAATCAATATGCTTTTGTTTTCGCCATATGAAAGGGCAAAAGAATACATGTTTTTGTTACAAATGCAAGTACTGGTTGTGTTTTAATATATATATTCATGGGCGAGAAACTTGTCATTGAGAATTCAATGTTGTATACAGAAATGAACTACAGATAGTCATAAAGTACAGAATATTACAGCATTACAGCACTAAAATGAAAATAATGTCATTTTATATCAAGTTTTAAATACATGTAGTGAGGTTGTAGTAGTAGAACCTACTTAATTGAGCGTTCAAATTATGATTATATTATTAATTGCTATGTTCTTTTGCCAATTAGTGAAACGAAATGAACATATGAGTTCATGGTTACCGCTTACCATTAAGCACGATGTATGCTTGAATGACACCATAGTGTTGTAAAAATACATCTCTTTATTAAGTATTCGTCATAAACTAGTTTATTGGTAGGCAGAATTGCTAAGGCCATGTCCGCTTTTATTGAAGTGAGAGGATAATTAAGACCGGTTTATATTTTTATGATGCAATTTCTTATGGTCTTCATAGCTTTAGCGCACCAGCGTAAGATTTGTTAAAATATGAGTTCATGCTAGTCTCCCTAGAGTTCAATGTCTTCAAATGTATTCGCCGTTTGAATAAATGGCTGTGATCGTAGCCCAGGCCGGTTGTCCGCAAGTAAACTGCAATGTCCTTGCCTTTTGCTTCGTCGAGCTAAGTAGGCGCGGGGGAAGAGTGTGGGGAGCAGCAAAATGGCGGCGGGATGGGCCCGCGGAACGGGGTCCGGGACAGGTCGTACGCCTACCCCTGTGTCTGATCAGAGCTCTATTTTTAGCGCTGTGTCACCGTTTTCTTCACCTGTCCAGGCTACGTCGTGAGCCCACGCTGCTTGCTGGTACAGGAGGAATTAGTTGGAAAACAGTACAATTTTAAAGAAAATATTGACACGAGTATAGACTCGCAAATATGAACATTGTGGTATACAAATACATACACTGTATTACCCGCCCAACGCTAGCTTACTGCTTGAGTACTATAGAAACTACCACTTACTAGTCCATACAATATGTTCTAATGTTATTTATGAGCAATAACAGTAACTCATCATGAAGTAACATTAGCTGGTAAGTTAATTTTCCGTGACTTTCACACAAGTGCAGCGACCGGTATTAGAACGCGAGCGCTTTTTATTCTGATCACGTAGTTTGCTCTAGGTAACTGTAAGTAGCCCGCTGATGTCATCCGCATGTGGTGGCCGGCGCCCTTTGCAGTACGTATACTGTTATATAATAAGTACATTATGGAACTGCACTGTAGTGGTTTAAACAGTCACTTCATCTGTATAGTCGATTCCAGGTTCACGGGTATTTCGTTTCAATGTGTTTCTGAACTAAGATTGGTATTCACAGCTCGAGCACTTCCAGCGGCGATGGACTCGCCATTACGTGGGCACCTAAAATATATCTCTGGCGGAAAGTGGGTGTGTAGGTCCTGCCTATACACCTCTGCCTGCTCCTATGGGGACGCTTGTGGGAAGGCGTGAGGAGCTTAAGGGTGAAGGAAAAATATTATGATAAAATCTTTACATACGGTTAAGCAGAAGTTCAAAGACATGGTCGAGATAGTCATCAGACATCAGACGTGTCTGATGACTACGACTTGACGTCTATAATGTTAAACTGGCAAATAGCACAGCTGTTTTTGGTATTCCTAAGGAGAGTAAGGATTTTATAACCGAATAAATGTGCTGCCGATAGAAAGATATTTCGTACCTTACCTTAAGTTGTTAGCTCATCTGTTCCTTTTACATAACAACCGCTCGTTTGGTTTTACTGTTTATTTATTGGTTTTATCATAGTTGTGTGTATCAGTTGCAGTAACGAATTGAAACTAATTGAATGATCAAGTGATTGGAAAATTACACGAAGGATAACCTACTTGTTCTTAATATGGCTCATGTAATTATATGATAAGTAAAAGGGTATACTACGAAATATTTAACCTTCATACATACACGTGAAAAAAATCGGTAAAAAAACTTTTAAGCTAAACGGTTTTATTTTATGTGCACTGAAAACTACAAAATAAATAAATAGTTACTTACCTATCAACCTACGTAGGTGATCTCGGTCATTAATATCTCTGATGGTAGTGGTTGTCATAACATGAACCATGGCAGCGGCCGAAAGGCAGTTCATGAAAGAACACTAACACCAGGGTTTGCTTGGTAGCTAAACTAAGCAGCCCACACTATAACAAGTAGGTATTTTGACCTTCTAGTTCAGAAATATTTTAGTACTGGGCAGAATAGCTTTTAGGTATATTAGACTAAAATAAAAACGTGGGGCCCATTAACTATTTCTGTATTACTTTCTACTATACTAAGTGTGGATTGCATCGACTTATTATAATCGTCATCGTCATCATCCTAGCGGTTTATCCCGGTCGCATCCGACACCACATAGCTCAGGAGTCCAGGGTCCGCTGAATCGACTTACTATAATCGTAACTGGAGGTTTTGACCATCAATAACCAGCCGTTACGGCTTCACCAGCGAACGCCGAGCTCATGATCTACCAAAGTATAAGATATGCTCTGCCATTGGTATGATTTCAGAGGGGCCCCACGTTTTTATTTTAGTCTAATATACCTAAAAGCTATTCTGCCTAGTACTAAAATATTTCTGAACTAGAAGGTCAAAATACCTACTTGTTATAGTGTGGGCTGCTTAGTTTAGCTACCAAGCAAACCCTGGTGTTAGTGTTCTTTCATGAACTGCCTTTCGGCCGCTGCCATGGTTCATGTTATGACAACCACTACCATCAGAGATATTAATGACCGAGATCACCTACGTAGGTTGATAGGTAAGTAACTATTTATTTATTTTGTAGTTTTCAGTGCACATAAAATAAAACCGTTTAGCTTAAAAGTTTTTTTACCGATTTTTATTTTCTTGTTTTTAGTATTTAGTGAAATTGTCTACCGAATTTTCCTCATTCTATTTCATTCATTCAGTGCATCATTTTTACATGGTTTCTTACCTGATAATTTAGTACAATCTAATTCCTCAATACATAGCCCTTCCAGAGACTTGACTCGACTTAGAGCCACGTATGCTTGTCCTTCCTCAAACAATTTTGAGCCCAAATATACTACTGCATGGTCGACGGTGCTGCCTGCATTATATGGACGGTGGATGCCCATGACAAAACTAAGGGCAACATCCTTCTTTCAGCCGTGCCATAATTGAATTTTGCTGGAAACTGTATGGCTTTAGGGTAAATAACGTGCATACCGGCTCTGCCAAAGTCAATTTTAACTGATGGTATATCTGTTTCGTACATTTGGGTTCGACGGAACTGAGGCCAAACAATTTCTGTAATGTGGCGTGTAGCGCCATTTACCAATCCTTTTGTAACGTCAATGTTGGACCGCAACATTACTTTTGCACCTACAAATATTTCAAGTACTGATGGTAAGCCTCCAGTCTTATTTATATCTGTTGGTATTATATTAGCAAAATTTAGATTATCTGTATTTCGTGTGGCGTCAATTAGCTCTCTTCGTCTGTCACGTTGTGATGCTAGCCTGCACTCATGACGCTCAGGTGTTTCTGACTCTGCCAGCTGCCTTTGTCTCTCACGTTGTGCTATTAACCTGGTATCATGTTGCTCAGGTGTTTCTGTTGCTAACCGTTCTCTTCGTTTCTGTAGTCGACTATGGGTTTCATTTTCACTTTCCTTTGCAAGTTTCATACATACATACATATCATCACGCCAAGTCCCTAACGGGGTAGGCAGAGAGTATGGAGCGCCAGTTCTCTCTAGGTTTACATACCTCTTTCGCTTCGTCCACATTCATCAGTCTCTTCATACATGCTCGTCGATTTCGAGTACTCTTAACGTTCCCGTCCTTCAGAGTCCGATCTATTTGATCCAGGTAGTTGGAACGTGGCCTTCCTCTGCCTCTTCTTGCACAAACTTTTGCTTTGTATATCTGTTTCGTAAATTTTTCTTCACTCATCCTTTCTATGTGTCCAAACCAACGTAACATGCCTTTCTTCATCTTTACAATCACGCCCTCATTCACGCCAGTTGATTTGCGAATCTCTTCATTGCGGATTCGATCTAATATCGTTACGTACGCCCCACATTTTTGAAGAGATCGCATCTCGACTGCATTCAAGCTATTTTCATACTTCCTATGACATACCCAGGATTCGCTGCCATACAATAAGGTAGGTACCAATATCGCGTTGTGAACAGCAACTCGACCATTCTTGCTCAGACTTTTACTGCCCATCAACGCCGACATGGCCCCATTCACCTTATTTCCGGCAGTTATCCTTCTTTTAATATCTTTTTCATACTTTCCATCTCGTGTGAACATGCTTCCAAGATATACAAATTCATTCACTTGCTCTAGAATTTGCCCATTTACCGATATAGCACACTCGGTCACTTGTTCATCTCTTTCGAAAACCAGAACCTTAGTCTTGCCAGCGTTTTGCAAGTTTCGTTCTTTACTTTTCTTTTGCCTTTTCGAGCCTTCTTTTTCGTTGTGTAGCAGTGTCGTGTTTATTTTTGTTTGCTTTTTTATTTATTGTTACCATGTTGTTCCCGCGATAAAGTGGCATTTTTACGGTCGACCCCCCCCCTCCAGAGGTCCGGTTAAGGGGCAAGGCTTAATATACAACAAGATGCGCCAAATGTAGAGGGGAAAGCGCTTACGACAGTACTTTTTTATCCACCCTGATGCCATAAAGGCCCATTAACTATTTCTGTATTACTTTCTACTATACTAAGTGTGGATTGCATCGACTTATTATAATCGTCATCGTCATCATCCTAGCGGTTTATCCCGGTCGCATCCAAAACCACATAGCTTCAATTCAATTCACACAATCTTGGACGCAACTGTTCTCGACACGACTAATCATGTCCCCACCTAATACGCCATTTTGTAACAGCGTCCATCTTGAGTTTGAAATTTTGACATAATTACAGTATTTTGCTAGTGTAGTCCTATTATTTGATACCCATATTGTGGTGGTTGTGGAAAAATATATACCAAGTCCGCCATATTGGAACGGCGTCCATCTTGAATTTTAAATTTTGACATAAGCATCGTGTTTTACTAGTGTAGCCCTTTCATTTGATACCCATATTGAGGGGGTTAAGGAAAAATATGCAATCCGCCATTTTGTATCGGCGGCCATCTTAGATTTATAATGTTATTGATTTTATTATATTGTATTGTCATCTAAATTAAATGTGTGTACCAAATTTCAGATCAATCTGACAACGGGAAGGTGCTTAAATTTCAATTTCTAATTTTGACCCAAATAAATAAATAAATTCCGTACGGGTCGAGCTAAATAAAACCGTTTAAAAAGGGATTTGTTATGTATTTGGAATTAAACAGATACTTCCAGATAAGCTAATTAGCAAAGTTTAGTGGGACACTCGCAAAATACAGATATGTTATAAATAAATACGTAATGTTTAAGGGGGTCATTATTTTATGTTATCTACTCGAAATTGAGTTTGTATGTAACGTCTGCGCGAGAATGAGACGTATGGAGTTTGTAAGACATGAGAGGTCTAGAGTTCTACTCTCTCATGCACATATTTCAAAATTCTTATACACTTTTTATTTTGAATATAAAAATATGTAATTCTTCGTTTCAAAAGATACGAAAAAGAATCTTTACATTTTATGATCAAGTCTTATATAAGCCTTCGGTGTTTTTAACCTGTCCCACCTGTTTATTTACGGAACTTTATACTTATTTATTAAGGACTTAAAATACGTGAACGGTTGTGTGACATGTGGAATGAAAGGGTTTAGGTATTTATTTTCGATGCTCGCAAGTGTAATAGTTTTTTACTTCTGTACACAAAAATATATGAAAATTTGACTTTCCACATGTTTACCGAGACAATTCCAAATAAATTATTAGTAATAAATTAAGAAGTACAACTAAAACATTTTTCAATATAAAAAATAATAATATTTATAATAATATTATCGTTGCGAAAAAGTTACTTTATAACCAGTCTAGTATGGTTAAAACTTTTTAAAGCTACGCATAAAAAACTTGGTCGCACAAGTGACTCGCACTTATCCGGTCTTTATATCTTTTTATTTCTCACCTGACATCTGACACTTGTGCCAAACAAAATACCATAGAATGACGTCATGGCGCCTGATCACTGAGTGTATCTACATAATACCCAAATAGTGGTTTGACGGGTCACAGTTGGCAACTTTCGGCAGAGGTATTCGATAAAAATTACTTTTGCCAAAACCTCACTGTTGGCTTAGGATAAATGTTTAGTTGGATGAATAGAATAGATCCAGTACAATAGATAAAAAAAAGCTGATACATCCATCGTACTATGATGATTATTCGTATCAAGCATGTGTCTTAATTTACAGCATATCTTTAGCACTCGAGCTTACAACGAAATACCTGTGGACTGAGCCATGCAGGAGCTTAACTGCCACCCTAAGCGCAGCTAGCAGTTCTTACCTACTAGAACAATCAACCTTGATAATATCCTTATAGACTATAAATTGATATTAAAAACAAACGTAAATGTAAAGTGGGCTAACGTTTATATGAATGGCCGTTTTTGTGATAGTTGGGTCGCAAAAACTGCGCAATGAGATTAAATTGTGTAACAGTACCGGGCGTGTGTAAGTTTCGATGAGTTGTTTGTCAAGGAGGTTTCCAATTAGGTTTCGCTGACACCCACACGGACGCGGAATAATATTGGAAGGCGCGTTGAGCCGTTCCCTGCCCACACTGAAACGCTGCGCCCGCAGTCGAGGACTCGGCCCACGAGTGTGTGTTGCGCAATCCTGTCACTCAAATATCCTGGGCTTGAGAAAGTAATTCAAGTTGATTTGCAAGTGCACATTCATGGACCTTACTATAAAATTAACCTTAATATAAAATTGTAGCGAAGACTTCTTAAACCTTAAACATATTACAATGATTGTGCAATCTTGCGCAGTCAAATTTCACATTTCAATACCCTTCCATATAGATATGCATGTGGGAGTCAAGTTGAAATTGCTAAATTGCACAGTAAATGTGGATTTAAAGATCGTAAATGATCTTAACTAAGTTCTTGTATTCAAACATTGTGGTGTGTTGTTTATTCAAAGTTATTTCTCATGACATGAATCGTTAATGCGCGTTTGTTTGTCTACGTTGGCCTAGAGGATTGAAATATTTCACACTTCATCACACTGTAGCAAGGCTGACTTATTTTTTTAAAAGAAAATGATTTACGTCCTTTGCCTGTCAACCGATATTGTTTCATAATCATGCCTTCCTAGATGAGGTCCCAAAGTGGCAGAGTAGAAATATCACCCTCTTTTTGATAAAGATACACTTAAGTGTCAACATGACAGATTGCGAATCTATCACCATCACTTCCATGCGTTGCGACTCCCATACGTCTTTTGATTTCTTTTCAAACCCTAACCGGAAACCTTGTGCAGGTTTCCTTACAGTATGTAGTCGGTTGGCCTTGACCGTAATTTGCGGATGTCACAAATCACTGTACTTAAGAACAGAGAGAAGTACAGACTACCAGAGTTTATCGCTACATTCTTACCTTTTTAGGCGAAGCCACCCAACTAAAGCTAACCAAAGCTCCAAACCAAAGCTCATTACAATGAAATTTTTGCTTTATATTAAATAACACGAAAAAGCCATGGGTTTTCATGCAATTTATACTGACTGAAATATTCGGACAAACACGTTATTACGTAACTTATAGGATACACTGAATAAAAATAGAGTCTATAGTTTTTCGTAGTCGGATCTGTAAGCCGATGCCATCGTACTCGACATAATAATCCTTATGAAATTAGCGCAAATGTCGAAACATTTTTCAATGGATTTATTGACCCTAGACTACAGTTAAAATTAATAATTGTATTTAATTAATAGTGACTCATAAAAAAGCAATACTTAATTTGTATTACTTTTACAGTCAAAGCCTTTAAAACAAGTTTCCTATTACATTCACACCTCCACACTATTTTGTGAATCATTGGCTATTTGCCATTTTGGAACAAATTGTTGGTGAATTGTTGATTATTCAGTAAAGAGGATCGTTTTAAGAAAAGCGGTGTTGGCTTCATTAAATGTCAAGCGCGTCGCGGCGCGGAGTCCGCTGCGGGCGCAGGTTACCACACTCGGAGAAAGCTGCACTCGACTGGCGAAATCACACCCACGAGTGATGTGCCAAATAATCACTGGAATACATGGCTTATATGGTAGCTCACTCTGAGAGGACAGTAAAAGTTGTTTACTGTGCGCGCTTGCTTACGTCCGTTTAAAGGAGATTATATTCATTGCATCAATAGTAACTATTTACAAGGTTTATTTTCCTTATTGTTCGTGCTACTTCTAGGGCCTCACATATAAGTTTGTACTAAATATTTTTTTAATAGAAATACATTTTATGGTTATTTTAAGCGATGCGGTGAAATAAAGAATGTGGCAAGCACTATGGCAAACGGCTACCTCTTGATATGGGCGTTTACTAATGTGACTATGCCATCACTAGGGCGGTGCCGACGCAGACAGGGCGCCATCACGGAAACCAGCGCTCTACATTCAAAACACTTTCGTCCATATGTGTATTGATGTCATAGTATAGCAGCTATCCGCCTCGGCTTTGCTGGTGCAGTTTAGAAAATAATGTTACCAATAATTAATGTATACATGAACATTGTTTGAAAAACTGAAAGTGAAACTGCATCAAAATCCTGTCATAAATTTTTGAGTTGTTCACATTGAGACAGACATTCAAGACTTTGTTTTATAATATGTAGTGAAACGGGGAGGAAATAGAATCTAAGGTCTCGTTTCTTTAAGGCAGAAGATAATAAAGTTCCTAATGCGACGTGGCATAATGTTACGTGTAGGCACGCAGCTATGCGATGCAACCTTGTGTGATGACGGGGTATAATTGCGATGGGGAGCCAGCCGTGACACTGACTCAGGCTATGATAATGACGACACATGCCGACTTTTGCCGAGTTTCGGTTTATGGACCAGGCCGTGGCAGTTAGTTTACCCTCCAAATGCGAGTACCTTCGCGACCGTTACCCAGTTACCGCTACGAACCGCATGCCGCTGCGCGGTTATACTTCCGTGGAAGATACACGATATCAATCTATACCGCTGGCAATCTATACATTTAAAAACACCTTGGGACAATTCCACACGAAAGCCCCAAACTAAGCAGAGCTTGTAGATATATACATAGGACATCTAAGATCTGTCTCAGAATCTTTCTATGAAATGTTACCTGTTAATTGTTTGATACCTAATTAGTAATTTTATATGGCATGGTCTAGCTCACTGTCGCCCCGATGGATGATTAACAAAGTATTTCTGTAATCTGTGGGAGCCATTTATGATTTGAAACAATTAACCGGATTGCTGCAATCCAGCGAGATTGCGATTGAAGCGGTGCAGCGAGAATGCAAGTGGTTTCATTTGCTTACATCCACGCAGGGATTTTATAAATATATCCACTTTCATACTTTGTATACTTAAAATTAATGAGATATCAACAATTTTTACCCAGGTATTTTCATATTTCTCAAGTATTTTAAGTCCTATTGAGGGTAGGTAGAGTTCAAATCCCCATTTTCTTGCACGTTCTTTTGTTCCATCACTAGCAACTATAAGCGGCAGCGTGCTAAATATAGCACGCATACATCTCAGTCAAACATGTTTTGTTCAAAAGAACATGTTAATAATTGAGAATAAGAGAAGTAACTAGTTTTCCAAAGTAACTTTGTTTCTATGTGTCATGGTGATTTCAGAAACTGAATATGTCCATAACGAATTCACTCCAAATAGATTATAGACCTATGGAATTATTCTAAGCATTGCATTACATTGATTATAATTGTAAAGTTACTTTTATGTCACGTTTAAACCGTCAAGTAATTAGTGCATATTCACGCAAGTAACTTAACGAGAGGGCGCGAGTTATAAATAGATGTGATGTAAAAAGCTTAAGATATGTTACAGCACTTTACCTGATTACATTGTAAAGTCATCCCGTGCCGGCCATTCCCGATCACGCGATACTCTAGGAGGCAGAGTAGATGCCTCCATTTAATTGGTCTAAGGATCAATGCTATCTGATTTTTATTTTTACATTGAGAACTTGAGAACAAACGCCTTTATTATACGACGATAAAATCTTATAGATCGCTCGATTAACACAACAAAGATGTACCTTTACTGCCAAGCTAATTAATTACTATTGCACAATGAAACAAGCGCTTTACAAATTCAGTATCTGAATATTATGAAACTATGTATAATAGCTAGTATGTTAGTAGAATAATTCCGCATTTATAATTTGTATTTAAAATTTGTATGTTGTTTTTCAACTTGTAGATAAAGGAGTAGTTTTTCTTAATATTGGACCGAAACTCTATGTTATACTGGATAAAGTACTGCCCTAGAAAGGTAACTCTAATTAAAAATAGATGCGTATGTCCGTTAGACTTTAAGGAACATTTGGGGATCATGTGTAATATGAAGCATGTTGGACGGTATGAGCGTTTGCTGTGTTAACCAGTATTCACCTTCTCAAAGGCTATTTTCTTTATGACAATATCTTTATTAATATTAATTCTTAATACCTCAAGTTAATATGAGTCCAAAATTTTATGGTTCAAATGAGTCCAAAATTTTATGGTTCAAATGAGTCCAAAATTTCTTACAGATTATTATTTTCATCATCATCATCAATTTCAAATAAATTCTACAATCAACATAAAACCTTGATCATTTACGTGTCACTTCCTTAACAATCAAAGGAATACTTCAATGTACAATGTACATCAATGAAGCCCACACAACCGGATATAAGATCTGCGGTAACTTTTTCATTAAGTCTTAAATATAATTATGATGTCATATTTTTTTCAGTCAGTCTGATTGCAAATAACAATCTTACTTGTTTTGTTATTATTCATAGATATTGCCTGGTATACTGTTATTGTTTGTAAACTTGACAAAAAAGGGGTTTTATAAAGTCGATTACGACAGTATAATCTTAATGCAGTGTGAAATGTTAATATATGAAATGTGTTGAAAAATATAAGCGGCATATTAATGACAGGAATAAAAAAAGATTTATAAATTTCGCAAGGTCGCAAGTAGGAACATCCTTGTTCCTAGACAACTCATCGCTAGCACTGACGTCACTTGGTGGGAAAGAGTTCAATAAATCAACCTAATCTAGGCATTGATGACTTCCTAATACGGGTGTTGAATAATGGACGAATTTTAACCTTACAATAATGTTTCTTAAAATTTTTCTATGCCTTAAACGATTTGATTAAAGAGTTCTGTTTGTCAGTATGGGCATGTGCGTGGGCAATGGTATCGGCAGATAATCGACATTAGGAATTATGTGAATAGCATTACCATAACAATTTATTCTTTGAACATATTTTAGTTTACTCATAGAATTCATATACATATGCCGTCCGGCCTTATAGTAGAAGCCCTTACCTAAGTGAGTTTGTGTGTAAGAAGTAATCTCTTAAACTACTGAACCTTTTTGAAAGATTGTGCATTTAACGCGGGTAAAACTGTGAGGACAAAGCTTATATATTTATATATACATACAATGTTTGTGATGTGCCTGGCTGGGTGTAATTTTTATCAAGTATGTATTTAATACAAACAGTTGAAATCCTGAATAATGTGCTACTTAGATTATTATTTTGTATAAACGTATCCATTATTTTTCATGCTGGGTACGGCCTACATTTGGCTGTCATAAGTTGACAGCTCTTTGCGTCACAGTACGTTGCAGTAGATTTATCATACGTTTTAAATGTATTTTGTACATACAGTAATGCTAAGTCCCTCAGTATGCAGAGAGAGCAGAGCGCCAGTTCTATCTGGACATAAATATTACTTGCATGTCTCTTAATCTTTCGAGTTATTTGTTTCAGATTTATACATCTCTCAATAGCTTAATGATAAGCAAATTATAAGTTGCCCTCCTTAGAAATTGACTCATTCAATCAAAAGCTTGACATACATACTTTTACTTTTAACGTGAAATTACATACACTATATTAAGTTTAAGAGAACCTTCTTCTAAAAAAAAAGTGTATAAGGCGAGTGTAAATGAAAGTGTTGGAAGGGGTAGACTTAGGCGGACCTTTCAAGACCAAATCAGGGACGTCCTGAAAAAAGGCCAGGTCAAGAGTACCCTAAATCGAAGAGTATGTATGAAGGGAATAATGAAAGTGGACGAAGCGAAACAAGTATGTAAGGATCGTAGCAAGTGGAAAGAAGTGGTCTCTGCCTACTCCTACGGGAAAGAAGCACGATTATATGTATATAAGAAGTTTCTAGGAAAAATGTGTATATAGTAAGTACGTTGATTATTTTCCACTTTACCTTGGGTGCAGCGCCTGACAACGACCGGTTGTTATGTGACGTCATTGCTTGCTTTATTTAGTCTCGTCTCCCCGCAAGGTATTATAGTTATTACGAACATTATTAATATAGGTAATAATATTTTAAGCTGTGCAAGGATTTAAAAAACGAAAGGTTTGTAGGAAATTCATTTAAAATTTCACCTTATAAAGTAATGCTCTCTTAAAGCTGGCATATTTACGTTACAGTGTATTTCGTCGACGAATCAATAATTTAAAGCAGTCTGTTTTTAATATTACTTGGCATACAATTTTGGAAGCATGTTGAATATAAGAATGTGGCGATCCCACAGTGGATTAATTATATTTGGATGAATTATGGTAACTGTATGTGTGAATTTCTATAACATGTAACTAGATCAGCTATCAATGTTTTTTGTACAAATTTTGCATGAAATTACTTTCTTTACATTAACAACAATTAACAATATTTAGAAAAACAGCAGTAACGTCCAATGAAGTAGTATATAATTCTCAATAATAATTCAAAATTAAATTTATATTTACAAGAACTGAAAAATAATAAGCAAGATTAAATAAAATCTATGCTTTGCCGGAAATAAGTCAAAATATCCTCATATCCTTCCCACAAGGGTCCTCGAAGGGTTAGGCAGA
>JACCPG010003029.1:0-13144 GCA_016069955.1 Drepana arcuata | reverse complement strand
TCGCGCTTGAGTAACGGCGATGGACTCGCCATCTGTCACTTTGGCATCTATTATATATCTCCGATGGAAAGAAGGTCTATGGGTACTTACCTACACTACTTACCTACTTGCCTACACCTTCGGGGACCCCTGTGGGAAGGCGTGAATATATGTATATTATTACTATTTATCGTTTATTTTATTCAATTCTCTATTTACTTTATTTAACTAATTTTCAGGCACAGATATACAGATCAATATGTATATTTCATCCATTACGTTGTTACGTAATGGATGAAATATACATCGAAATTACACTGTTGTGTAAATCATCCTTGCTCGTCCAAAGCCATCTGCTTCCCGGAACCTTTCATCTAGTAAAGTAAACATGAAAAAGGCAAAAACTCCTTTTAAAGTGGAACAGATTGAATTAATTCGTTTGAAATGCTTTGATGTTTTACTCCATTAAATACAGTTCGGTAATATTTTTTAAAAGTTCTAATTTGATTTTAATTAATGCTGTTTTTGTGTAAGGATCTTGTTGTTTTGGTAAAATATATTACAAGGAGATGCTTTTTTGTTTCTCGCTTCATCCGCACACTTTTGTATATGATTTCCATTTTCTTCACGTCTTCTCATAAGGATCTCCGAAGGGGTAGGCAGAGGTGTGTAGGTAGAGATATATTTTAGGTGCCACCGTGAGAGTTAGCGAGTCTATCGCCATTACTCAAGCGCGATTAAATGTACACCTTTTAATTTCTACTCAAAAGTAGGGAGGTTTCCTCTCGATGTATTTCTTTCTCGTGGTGTGTCTAATCACTGTAATTAAGTTTAGAAAAACTCATTGGTACAATCGGGAATCGAACTTGCAATCTCTGTGTTGCAGGCAACTACTCGAACCACTCGGCCACCACGGCTCTTAATTTCAATGCTCTCTTTTTGTCTTATAAATGACGTAACCAACGTTACATGAATTTCATCATTTTTACAATGAGACCCTAGTAACTTAGGGTGTGATTGTTGCTTTGGAATCTCTACATTGCGGGTTCGGTCTAATTCTAATATCATGTGTTCACACGTTTTCGAACGGGAACAGCATACATACATATACATATCATCACGCCAAGTCCCTAACGGGGTAGAGCAGAGAGTATAGAGCGCCAGTTCTCTCTAGACTGCCTCTGACTGACACTGACTACTCTAGACTGACATACCTCTTTCGCTTCGTCCACATTCATCAGTCTCTTCATACATGCTCTTCAGAGTCCGATCTATTTGATCCAGGTAGTTGGAACGTGGCCTTCCTCTGCCTCTTCTTGCACACACTTTTGCTTTGTATATCTGTTTCGTCAATCTTTCTTCGCTCATCCTTTCTATGTGTCCAAACCAACGTAACATGCCTTTCTTCATCTTTACAATCACGCCCTCATTCACGCCAGTTGATTTGCTAATCTCTTCATTGCGGATTCGATCTAATATCGTTACGCCGCACATTTTTCGAAGAGATCGCATCTCGACTGCATTCAAGTTATTTTCATACTTCTTCTGACATACCCAGGATTCGCTGCCATACAATAAGGTAGGTACCAATATCGCGTTGTGGACAGCAACTCGAGCATTCTTGCTCAGACTTTTACTGCCCATCAACGCCGACATGGCTCCATTCACCCGGAACTCCATTCAACGGGAACAGCATTTGTATTAAATGCAGTTGATCCTATTTCCATGTTTCTTCTGACATACCACTTATATGTATACTCATACGACAAAGAGACATATCGTCACGCTGAGTCCTTAACAAGGTAAGCGGAGAGAGTAGAGCGCCAATTTTCTCTTGGCTTACATACCTCTTTCGCTTCGTCCACATTCATCAGTCTCTTCATATATATGCCGGTGTAGAATTCTCAAATCTTAAAATTAATTTTAACACTTCAGCAGCAGTTGTGCATTACTCGTACTTATTCAAATACAAGGTGGGTGATATAACAATGTAGCCTTAACAAATGCTCACATTGACCTGGTACTGGTGAGCTGAAACAATAACTCTGAGAACAAATCGGCTGCATTTGCAAGCTGATCCCTCCGCGACCAATGAATAGTATTATCCCAAGGACGGAATGCATTACCATATAGTCGACCCGAGCTTATACTTAATAACGGCTAGTAACGCATGCAGATTTCAAGGCTTTTATTTGCTGAATAGTTTGAAGCTCTCGTTGAGATTTCAGTGAGATATTAGTATTTCACTTTGTATTTATAATTTAAGTTCACCATCAATTTATCAATCAATTTATGCAATGAATAGTATATTATAATTTTACAATAATATATCCTCACGCCTTCCCACAAGGGTCCCCGAAGAGGTAGGCAGAGGTGTATAGGTAATACCCACACACCCACATCCCGCCAGAGGTATATTAGGTGCCAACGTGACAGATGGCGAGTCCATCGCCGTTACTCCAGCACGATTATTCATACGCCTTTGAATTTCTTCTCAGACGTTTTGCAGGTTACAGGTTTGCTCTCGATGTTTTCCTTCACCGTAAAGCTCGTGGTGTGACTAAACATAAAGTTGCCTGCGACGCAAAGGTCGCAAGTTCGAATCCCGACTGTACCAATGAGTTTTTCTGAACTTAAGTACGGTGATTAGTCACACCACGAGCTTTAATTTTACAAGCATATTTTATATAAGAATCTTACCGCTTGAGCAATAGAAATGAACTTTGCGAGTCAAATGCAATACATGCCGGGTGCAGGTAGTTGTATATTAAATAAAATCAGAAAGTTTCCTCAAAATATTACATACAACCGAGTGGACCTCTCGTATACTACATTCCACTTGCGCATACGTTGTCGGAAAAACCTCCCATTACGAGGTTCTCGATTTGAATTTCAAAACGTTTAGATTCAACCTACCTCCAGCCATTATTCTGTTGGTAAATATGTTTTTTACACGAACCCCGCGGCCTGTACTTTGCATAGTTTGAAGAGAATGCCAATATACAAGTTGGTATTTGCATAATGATGGGCTACCGCCGTTCCGCTACAAATATAATGGCTCCTGTGTTTGGACCGATTAAATCTTTTCTGGGAATACATTTGTTATGGTTTTGTACAAACTATTTGCACACCATTTTCATTTGTACATAAGTACTGAAAACCTCACGTAGGGTAGAGTAGGGCGCTCGGCTCAGGAGTACATATTATGTAAACGTATTTAGAAGTTTTTGCTCGTACATTACAAAATACCATAGCATTAACCGTGTGAATTTGACATGGACATCACTTCGCACCTTACGAGCAGATGTGTGTAGGTAGGTAGTACTCACACACCCATTTTCCGTCAGAGATACTCAAGTCCATCGCCGTTACTCGAGCACGACTATACATTATTATATATCATGTTATATCCTCACGCCTTCCCACAAGGTTCCCCGAAGGGATAGGCAGATTTTTATTGGAATTACGACTATACATATGCCTTTGAATTACTGTTAAAGCGTATGCAGGTTTCCTCTCGATGTTTTCATTCACGTAAAGCTCGTGGTGCTTATTGCAACAGTCGGGTATCGCACGTGTGTTGCAGGCACTACACGAACCACTGGGCAATTTCACAAAAAATAAAACGTTTCTGTCGTTATTACTTATCTTATAAATAGAACGAATCAAATGAATCCTTAATCACATTGGAATTACATTCGCAATTACACTGGCAACAAAATTAAGCCATTAATATTATATGAAGCCGGGGAGGTGGAGCAAAAACCCAAACTATCCAGTTGGTAATTACTACAAGTTTTAAAGATCACTCCAAGTGCTTTGTTGAACGCCGGAGAACAGTAGCGCTACTTCAAAACTGACGAACTTTATTTTAGTTTAAATCAAAGGAAGGAGTCTTGACATTCTGAGAGGAAGCTATTTCTTATTGCATTTACGTAGAACGATTAGGATTGTGCACTTATTAGGTACCTGGTAAACCTGGTTCCTCTTCAGGCTTATTAGGTACCTGGTAAACCTGGTTCCTATTCAGGCTTATTGGGCTAAAGTCCGACTTTTTGCTTCAATTGTGCAATAAGGTGGAATCTATACCAATATTATAAAACTGAATAAATTGTTTGTTTGTTTGAATGCGCAAATCTAAGGATCTACGAAGCCTATTGAAAAACTATTTTTATATTAGATAGTCGGCTTATTGAGGAAGGCTATATAAATATTACGCTGCCACCAATAGAAGTAGAGCTACAATTACTTTTTTTGCAAGTCTGGTGAAAATTTATGTTTATATCAGAAAAGTCTACATTTACGCAGGTGAAACCGCAAGGCATATCTAGTTCTGTATGAAATGTTCATAGCATCAAAATGCCAGAATGTTCAGCGCAAGCAAAAGAGAAAGGATCAAAATTCTCCATTCATTTTTGTGATGCTTTGTTTTTGACAGTGGGAGCTTCTGCACAGGCAACCTTTCAATCAAATGCTTCCTGACTATTATTTGTAATTTGTATAAATATGTGTATGAAAACCAAATGAATACTCTTAATATACGCTGTGTTTTCGGAGGACAAGGGGAGCATAGAGGCTGCGGTTCAATAAATATTTTCTACTGTGTTTCACCCGACTGTGGCGAGATAGAACGACGCCTGACCTCTTCTCTTGAAATATGCCCGTCGTTTGTCACTGTCCCCCCACCGCCCCCCATGCTATGTGGAGGGAGACAGACGGAATTGGAGTTCCAGCTAATTGCTAATCAGTTGAGTTATTGGAAAATATTGGGCCTTTAAAGGTTGAGGTCTCAAGCTGCGTCGTAGCAAATGGCTCGTGAATTCTAATTATTTCACGGAATTGTTAAAAGATGGTTTATTTTTGGGTTTAATGGTTTGTGTTAATTGACGGTTCGTGGGACTCAAATAGGTTAATTGCGATATTCAAAGTGTTTAATGTTTATGACTGGTCAAATCGCCAACAAAAAATATGTCACCGGAATTTGCTTTTGTTCTTGTGAAACCAAAAAGATTTGTATGTTATTTACAAACTTACAAGTAATTTTTTTCCTATGATAGTCTAAAGAGAACTACGATTGATCATTAGAATTCGTGATAGCCGAGTCACACCACGAGTTTCAACTGAGAGATCTGTATATTATGTTTGCGAAGAAGTTCGACTCAAGAAAATCACGTGAAGATTACTCGAAACCAAGCATGCCAGCCAAGCATGTATGGAGAGACTGAATGTGCTGAATGTGGCCTACCGCATATCGCCTACCATAACACCGGGTCCCTGGTGAGATATTATGAGATGAAATTCATTTATGTCGAGTTCCTATGGATTTTTTATTGATGCATTCCGAGTAATATTATCACCATATTCCTGTAAAGTTTTTCACACTCTTTCTAAATGTGCGGAGATTGTGCAAAACAACATGTACTGCTGTATAGAACTTTAAAATTTAATGTTCATTGAGCCAACCCGCCTATATTAGCTTAGAACAAAAACATATATTTTTTTAGGTTGATCCCGGAGCATCTGCAAGTTTTTAACTCGTTTCTCTCTCTCTCTCTTTCTCTGTGTACCCCGCAAGGGCATCGGCATGATGATTATATATTTAGGTATGTATGATTTTAATTTAACGAACCTGGCATGTAACCGTGGTTAAAGGCTCTTTGAACGAATGTAAAGCAAGATCAAAGTATTACAATAATTTGTATTATCCACACATAATTTGCCGGCTGTGTGCCGCTGAACAATATCCGCGACAGAGCTCCGCAAATTACTCCGAGATTCACCCTCGTCTTCCAAATAAGGTACTTGCTAGGCTCAGGCTATACCGGGGCTTAGGGCTATTATAATTTGCAGGGGTAACTTCTTTGAGGATTTTTGTATTTTAAAATACCTTTAGGATAAGTAACTCTAAAACATCGCAAGCTTAATTCATGTCTACATTTATACACATATTTTTTTCAAAACCTTCGCGGTCTGTACTTATTGTATTAATAAAATTGTTTCAATTAAAAGATACATTAATGAATAATAATAAAATTGTAAAAGTTATCTACAAACTGTCTGATATGAGGATAAGAAAGCGGGGTTTGAAAGCGTTGACTACGGTACCCGTTTTCATAAGGCAGGCCAGGTCATATACATAGTCACCATGTTCCGAGGTGTTCCTTCAAGAATCTATTAATATATTTTGTCAGTGCGTTTGCGGGTTAGCGTACTATATATTATCCATTAAGAAAGTTGTTATGCAAATCTAGTATAATATGAAGTTGCTTCCGCTGTCTGTTCGCTTAGGTCTTTAAAACTATTCATGGGATTTTAATGCAGGTTTTCAAATTGGTTCCTGAGATATGTTTATATGTATAGTACATACATATAGTTGGTTAGAGCTCCTGACTGCGAAACTTGAGGTCGCGGGTTCGAACCCCGCTGAGGGCAGATATTTGTGTGATGAGCACGAGTATCTTTACCTTATTCTTGGATGTCCTATGTATTTATGTATATATCTATCTATATAAGTAAATATATCGTGGTCTACTTACCATAACACATGCTTTGCTTAATTAGGGACTAGGTCAATTTGTGTGGAACTGTCCCAAGGTATATTTATATAGAAGTGGTATGAATTTAACAACAAAATTCTATGTACGCAATGTATTTGTCCCCAAGTGTGCCCCGAGCTTACTGCGGTGTAGTTATTAGCCATTGTGCCCCATATCATGTGTTTTAATGAATTGCGCTCATTGTTCCCCTCGATTAGAGGGCACTCATACAATTGCATACCAACGAATATGTGAGGGTGTAAGTAGCTTTTTAATTAGACTCCATTGTACAGACAACATGAGTGACTAAACATCTCTCCACGTATATTTAGCTACAACATTAAAGATAAAATGGAAGACGGGATGGGGAAACAGAATCATTATGTGGTCCACATTAAAATGTCTGTACATACATACATACATATCATCACGTAGAGCCCCTAGGGATAGGCAGAGAATACAGAGCCAGTTCTCTCTAGACTTAGATACCTAAAGTCACCTCTTCTTAAAGGATTTTGTAAGTGGAGGGCTACGTAAAGCAAGCAATTCATTCAATACCGGAGGGTGTAAGTAAAAGGGTAGACAAAGTTATCTTTTCACCTTTGAATTTTTTCTCAAACATAATATGCAGGCTTCTTTTTGATGTTTTTCTTCACCGTTAAACTCGTGGTGTGATTGATTACTGTTCATAAGTTAAAAAAAAAACTCATGGGAATGGGATTCAAATTTTCAATCTTTGCGTTGCAAGATTTGCAAGTGACTTACTACTTAACTTACTTAAACCACTCTGCCCGATTGGCCTTTTTGTGATATCGTAAAGGTAGTTTATTCAATACTAGCTGCTCCCCTCACTGGCGGTAAATTCACTATACGCGTAGAACGCAGTAGTAGCGCGATTCAGGAATCGTCATAGAGTGGAGCGCCATCTACCGGCCAACATACAAATTAAGCTAATCATAGTACAACCATAACGTTAATGTGACATATGACATAGATGGATTGTACTCACTCCCTTGGGTAGATCCTTACTAATATTATAAATGTGAACGTAAGTTTGTTTGTTACGCTTTCACGTAAAAACTATTTAACCGATCATCATATAACTTTGTACACATATTCTTGGAGGTATTAGAAGTAACATAGGATTTTTATTGAAAAAGAAAACATTTTTACGAAAGGTAAAAAGCCGTCCACGCCGAAGAAGTCGCGAGCACAGCTAGTTATATATAATTCTTAATAAAAAGATCATAAAAAAAAAATTTTTTGAAAATTCGTATTTATTTATTTATTGTATTGATAGTCCCTGAGAGAACCACGTTGCAACAAACAAACTCAACCCCTTTTTTTTAATATCAGTAGATTTAGATACTTCCATGGAATCATAAAGCAGAATGCTTTAACAAGAGAACATTAGCATTTTGTTCGCAGATGTAAACTGAATAAATATACCATATCGTATTACAAGCACGCGCCGTTCAATGTGTCGTTAATCACAGAATTTTAATATAAACATTCCCCTTGTTAAAGTTTACCGCGGACATAACGCCACTTCCCGAACTGAAACGGCACATTTTTACTGTTGAATCTTAGGGTTCTTTACTAGAAGTGTTATCTTATTCAAAATTAGACTTCATATTTACCTACCTAGATATTGAGATGAGGTATATTTGGCTTCACGCATTCCCACATTGAAACTCAATATTAAAGATTTCATATATTTAATCAACTTTGTGACTGTATTTAATATCTTATTACCTATTAATACGTTGGGTATATATATTTAAAACGTACGTACGTACATACATATCATCACGCTGAGTCACTAACGTGTTAGGCAGAGAGAATAGAGCGCCACTTTTCTCTAGATTTACATACATCATTCGCTTCGTCCACATTCATCAGTCTCTTCATACATGCTCACCAATTTCGGATAATCTTGAGTGCCCGATCGGTTTGACCTAGGTAATTGGAATGTGGTTTTCTTCTGCCTCTTCTTGGACACCCTTTCGCATTGTGTATCGGTTTCGTGAATCTTTCTTCACTCATCTTTTTACATGCCTAAACCAACGTAACATGCCTTTCGTCATCTTTACAATCTCACCCTCGTTCACGCCAGTTGAATTGCGAAAGTTTTAATTGCGGATTATAACTCAAATCGTTACGCCGCACATTTACGCTATTTTCACTGACATACCCAGGACTCGCTGCCGTACAATAAGGTAGGCACCAATAACGCGTTGTGGACAGTGACCTTTCTAGTTCTGACTTTATATATGGCTTTCCGATGCCTGACTGTAATAGACATTATTTTATTTTCAAATTCGTTTATTTATTATCAAGCAGCATCAGCTCCGGTTTTTTCTCGAAGCACCGACACAATCAATATCGATCGTAGCGAGTGGTTATAGAGCCCCCAGTAAGCAATTCAACAGCTATATCCCATAGGACACAGCTTATTTCAAGCAACAAAGATTTTGTTTCAAAGAACCCTGCACTCTTTGGCCCGTTTCCCACCAGGGAGAGACCCTCGCAGGGATAAAACCCAGCTGACGCGGCTTTCCCCGGCCCTTGGTACTAACTTTTTAATTATACGTCCATACTTCACGCTCCACTGTCTTGGGGTTTATTTCTTTGCGCAAGGAAAATGTAAGGAGTAAATTTTGCGGAATAAGTTATCGATAAAAACGTCATACTGAACGAGTTAACTTCATTCATGCAGTAGCGTTTTTAAACATTTTTTTCCTAACCATTGTTTGCCACCGACTGCGTGGAATACTTGGAGCATGCTCAAAGATTTCAAGCTAATCGTTTCGTTGCTTCAACCACGGGCAGAGCTATATAAAATATAGAATAATTAAAGGACATTACCTCTTCTTATTTCCCTTGTTCGAATGGAATGGAATCATCATTCGAGTCATCAATAGTTGTTGTTAGGGCAGCCGTGTAAGACCAGCTAACAATTGATATCCAGGTTGCTTGTCCTTATCGTTGCAAAGTATTAAAGATTTAAGTTAATTTTACCCATGATGTTTGTCATGAGAGATTGACTGGTATTATTTCTAAAGCGCAGGTGGATGGATGTGACCCAGCGACCTCCGATCTGTTGATATGTCGGTGTCTCGAACTAAGCTCAGTGATGTATGTGACAGTGTACTTCCTGAGGCAAAATTGTCTTCTCCCTTTTTCCTCAGGAGTTCCCATAGGACGTAGCTAAAAGGAAAAATCCTGATTGCCTAATATAAAATAAATCGTCGAGTTATCTACAAAATTTACTTAATATTTTCTAGTCAGATAACTGTATTTAAATAAGATTCATTGTGATTCCAATGCAAGTGAATTTGTATAACTTAGAAACATGTTCATACGAGATGGAAAGTGTTAGAAAGGTAGGATGGATATAAAGTAAATGGGCCAAAACCCACTCCTAGGCCAAAGCCTAGGGGTATGACTTTTTAAACCTGTCGAAAATTATAAGCAGAAGCTCTTTTCTTTATTTCTGGCACGATACAAAGCGCATTAAATAAAAAAGCGCTTTGAAGCGAAGACGTCGTAAGTCCTCATAAGTTCCGCATTCAGCGCAAATTCAGCCGAGTTTGCAATTGGAATGAAGTGTGTGCTCGCTTGTACTGAGTAGCTTACACTGTAACTTGCGATTCATCGTCGTATTGCCAAATATACGTTGTTCTCTTTAGTACTAAATAAATACTCACTTGGACGCATACGCCCACTCATTCACTATATAGGCTTTCTGATTGATTAATGACGGTTTTCTTTGGCTCAAAACAAATAACTTATACGTTACAACAAGAAACGTGGTGTTTAAACGCTAATCCTTAATAGTATATAACGTATAATCTTTAGTCCACTCTTGACCGTTCCCCTCTCCTCCGAGCCTATCATCTCGGCATATCATATCTCTCGCCATAATACATATCTCGCCATATCATACTGCATTCAGTGTACGAATCGAATCCGCAATGAAGAGATTCGCAAATCAACTGGCGTGAATGAGGGCGTGATTGTAAAGATGAAGAAAGGCATGTTACGTTGGTTTGGACAAATAGAAAGGATGAGTGAAGAAAGATTGACGAAACAGATATACAAAGCAAAAGTGTGTGCAAGAAGAGGCAGAGGAAGGCCACGTTCCAACTACCTGGATCAAATAGATCGGACTCTGAAGGACGGGAACGTTAAGAGTACTCGAAACCGACGAGCATGTATGAAGAGACTGATGAATGTGACGAAGCGAAAGAGGTATGTAAGTCTAGAGAGAACTGGCGCTCTATACTCTCTGCCTACCCCGTTAGGGACTTGGCGTGATGATATGTATGTATGTATTCAGTGTACGATATTTTAAATAATCCCTTGATTACAAGTCGCCAGTTTTCAACCATCAACTCAATACAGAATTACGCGAAATTTAATATAAAACTACGGGACACTGCTATAACTCAGCGAGTCATGTGATGCGAGCTCGTAAAACTTCTGTTTTAAAACTAACTCGGAATGGAAATTTGGAATGTGCACAAAAAGGGGTTCACAGTTCAAAATATGGCCGGACTCCTGTCAAAGCAGTACATGAATTTAGAAAATATTACATACATACTATTCATTAAGCGTATGCTTTAGTCAGTATAATATGTATATAATACGATATACTTATATGTGTGGTGGTCATGTGATTCGACTAGTCGCCTGAAATGCGAAGATTGCTAGTTCCAATGCTGACTGTACTAACGAGTTCGTTTCTTAGTAAAAAGATTGAGAAATGAGCACGGACTCGCCATTCGTCACGTAAATGTATCTCGAAACTAGTGAACACTTTATGGTCGGCAGCTTACGAGCGATACCCATGGCGCTGCAAACGTCCATAGGCGGCGGTAACGGCTTACCATCAGGTGAACATTTTATTAAAAAAGGTTGTTGAATGTGAATAGACTGAAGGAGGTATATAAGTCGAGAGAGAACTGGCGCTCTACTCCCTCTACCTAACCTGTGAGGGACTTGGCGTGATGATATGGTGATGATGAAGATATATCTAAAGGGAAATGGTGTTAATGGTATATAATAATTAAAGTTGGGGATAAAAACCTACATGCGTAGTTAATTCGCTCCAATCTATGCATATTGCTAGCATATTGAAATTGGGTTGCGTTGAAAATTAAAATTTTCTCAATTGCAGTCCCGCGCGACTACTTACATATAAACGGAAAATCATTTATTGATAATATACTAGATTTGTTCATTACATTTGGTATGATTAGATGGTGATCTATTCACGGAGTAGGCAAAGAGAGCTCCCAGTACTCTCTAGACTGAAATACCTCTTTCGCTTCGTCCATTTTCATCAGTCTCTTGATTCGAGCTTTTAAATTTCCTACCCTTAAGTGTTCGGTGGATTTCTTTTTCAAATTATTTTGGTACATATAGAAAGATCTAGTTTGCAAATGCCGTGATTCTAGTTTTAGTAAAAAAATACATCTTCAAAATTAGGGTCACACCATGACCATTCTGGTGAACAAAATAATCGTGAGAGAATCTCCTTATGTATGAACCTGCTTTATAGAAGTAACACAGTAACTTCGGCCAAAAGTGGATGTCTGGTTAACCCTAGAGAGCCGAGAACCCTTTTGGGAAGCCGTGAAGATATAAAGTTGTACCAAAATGTTTTGAGATATCCTTTAAGTCTTTGCAGGACCAATCCCATTACCCTTCATAAACCGTGGAAACTTCAGTCGATAAGTACATAAATTCACTCACATTTTATTTTAAAACTTTCCAACCACTCTGAAAGTTGTAACATGATGTTAGACGCGAATCTGTGCTCCAATCCGGAGCCTTATGAAATTCAATGAGCATTTTGTCTCTCAGCCTTTACATGTGACGCAAGATGTCGCTTTGGTAATCCTTTGTACTAGCTGACGCCGCAAGGTACGGAAGACTGTTATACACCTTGGTGTCTTCATCCCTAGCAGATCAGATTGAGTACCACGTCATCATAGGAGTTGTAACAGGGATGCTGACAAGAGCCCAGCTTTAAAATGTATCGATGATTGACAGGTCGGACATGTCGATTAGCTGGTGACGAGGTTTTGCATACATGTTCGAATTGAACAACGGCTTCTTTTTTTCATAAATTGTCTCATAACCTGTTGAAGTGCTATTATCTAAATAGGTAAGATGTAATTGTTCGTCAGGAGTACTCGAAACCAGCGAGTATGTATGAAGTATCTAAGTATATAATCGTTTAATATAGACTATTTTATGTGTAAGTGTTATTTTTATTTTTTGAGGAATAGTTGAGAGAGCATCATTAGGGATGCATAGCTTCGCCATAAGTTGTGTTCTCTGAGGAGTTCTCAAAGAATGAAGGCAAACTCACTGTGCCACTTGGATGCTTCTATTAATTAGACCTACCCTTGTTGAGCAAATCTGATTCTTTATGAAAGGTTCGTTGTGCCCTTTTGTCTACAGCTGCTGGTTTAGTAGATAGGATCGTGGAGTATTGCGGTTCAAGTCTCCTATGAACCATATGGGTAAAAGTAGGGATTATTTTTTTGTCAAATATAAATATTATATCCTCACGCCTTCCCACAAGGCAGAGGTGTATAGGTAATACCCACACACCC